>CM076576.1:759914457-759975649 GCA_034641835.2 Pinus albicaulis | reverse complement strand
ATACACTGAGTGAGTCTAGAGATCGATTTTCTCAAGTCAACAGTGCTTGTGAAAATTTCAATTCTGAAATTCTACTGCAGTTCTAGAGTTATTTCTCCTCCTTATTTCCACAATAATTTATTTACAAAACCCTTACAGTAAATTTCAAAATAAACACTCCTGTAGTTATCACTCAAGCACATATAGAGGAAAGAACAGTAAAATGCAAGTACAAGAACCAATCACAATGACACACCTATTTTTGGACAATTGTCCTCGAAAAAACCCAATGTGAGAAAACCGGTGCAGCAGATGAGGGTTTATATATTAATCTTTAGCGGTAAATTATTTACAAGGAAAGACTGGCAGAAATAACTGAGAAACTTCTTGAGATACACCTGAGATAATTTCTTCTCTGAACCTCTGGAGAATTTCCGACACTTGAGAGACTCACTGGCCCTCCCTGCGTCGCTCCTACATACCTCTCTACACAAAGCCAACATGAGACTGCGTACCTCTCTGCGTAGATTCAACGTGAGACTGCGTGAGGCCTCTGCGATGTTCCTGAGTGCTGCCTCTCTGCCCTTCTGCATCTTTCTTTCCTTGAGCCCTGACAGTGTTGATGCCCTCTGCTTCCTCCGCCCTGCAAATCTCCCTCTGAAATCAAATTATTTTCCTTTAGAATCGACTTCCCTCGGGTTGTTGAATGTTTTCCCGGCTTGCTTTCCAAATGACCCTCAAGCCTTCTTTTATAATCTTCTCATTAATGAATCAATGGCCGAGATTAGAAGCCTAATCAATGGCTAAGAATAAAACTTGACTTGATCTTCGTTCTCTAGAAGATTCACACTCTGTTTTATTAATACCCATTAATTATTTAATTTCCCTAAGTTTAGACTTAGGGTCTCCATTAAAATAATTAATTAGTTTAATAAAACATGAGCCAAGTGAAATTTCCACGAACTGTTTCTGGGTTCTTTGGAATACTAGTGTCTATGCCTCCTCACAAAATTTGAGACTTGGATCACTTTCCGATGCTACAAAAATCAGCACTCCCTCTTAGCGACGAAAGTGTTCTAGAAATTTGCATGTTGCATACTGCTCTGACCCTGAAGCATCCTCTGCGCTGCTGATGCTTGGCTGCTGCTGCCCCTCATCTGCTACGTTGCTGCCTTCTGTACTGCTACCCATGAATTTGCCACTTCACTGCCACATTTGTATTGCAGCTCCCTCTCAATTCTCCACCTGTCCATTTCTGTTATTGAAATGAATTCTTTATCATCCCCATCTTCTCTCTGAAGTAGAAAAACTTTGACTTTCCCAGAGCTTTAATGAGGATGCCTGCCACCTGTTCTCCTGTCAGAGTGTACTGCAACTGTACAGCTCCCCGCTGGACACAGTCTCTGATGAAATGACACTTGATGTCAATGTGCTTCGACCGATCATGAAACACGGGATTTTCAGAGAGCTTGATGCAACTCTGATTATCACATAAAATGTTGGTCGCTTCCATATTTTCCTTGAGTAGATTCACAAGCAGCTTCCTAAGCCATACGGCCTCACACGAAGCAGTGCTTGCTGCCATATATTCTGCCTCAGCTGAGCTCAGAGCCACAGATTTTTGTTTCCTGCTACACTAGGAAGTCATTCCTGATCCAACATTGAAACAGTACCCACTGGTACTTTTCCGATCTATTGGGCTTCTAGCCCAATCTGCGTCAGTGAACCCACTCAATCTGATGTCATTGCCTCGGGTGTATCTCAAACCAAGCTCGACTGTTCCCTGCAGATATCTGAGAACATGCTTGGCTACTGCCCAATGTGCCCTCCTTAGTTCCACCATGAATAGACTGAGGGTGTTGACAACATAACAGATGTGTGGCCTAGTGTTGACCAGATACATTAGGGACACTATGAGTTGCCTATACAAGGTAGGATCAGCCTCATCATCTTCAGAAGTATCAATCTTCTTCTAGTTGGTGATCATTGAAGTAGCCACGGGTCTACAGTCCTCCATCTTGAACCTCTTCAAGCTTTATGTATCATATCTCCCTTGACCAAGGAAAATCTCACCCTTTTGCTGCCAAACTTCCAACCCCAGAAAATAATGCATCAACCCCAGATCCTTCATGTCGAATTTTGCAGTGAAATTATCCTCGTAGTCCTTGATGAGCCTAGATGATCCTGTTAGGAATAGATCATCTACATACAACACCAATATCAAAGGCTCATCCCCTACTCTCAGATAGTAGAGATTAGGATCTACGTCACTCTTGACAAATCCCATCTTCTGCAAGTAGCCATCAATTCAACCATACCAAGCTCTAGGGGCTTGCTTAAGTCCATACAAGGCTTTCTTAAGCCTACACACAGGAGTCTTCTGCTCATGCGTCTCAAAGCCCTCTAGTTGTTCAATATATACTTCTTCTTCTATCACCCCATTCAAGAATGCAGTGTTAACGTCCATCTGGTGAATCTCCGATCTCATCTGTGCAGCAAGGGATAGCACAGATCTAATAGAAGTGTATCAGGCTACTGGGGAGAAGGTCTCTTCATAGTCTATGCCTTCCTTCTAAGCATACAGCTTTGCCACAAACCTGGCTTTAAATTTTTCTACGTTGCCATCTGCAGCATATTTGATCTTGTAGATCCATCTCAAACCCACAACTGATCTGTCCTAAGGCCTAGGAACCACTTCCCAGACATCATTTAACATGATGGAACTGTACTCTTCCACCATTGCATCTACCCACACCTGATGCTGAGCTGCCTCCTGAAAACTAGAGGGTTCCCCAACCTGGGCTACCAAAGCTTGGTATCTGTCTGGTTGCCTGTGCTGCCTCTTCTCATTTCCAGGGGCTCCGACAAACTCCTATGCATCCCTCAGAATTTGTCGTAATTCCCTGCTCGTCCTACCACTGGTAATGGGTGGTTCTACCTACTCCCCCTCCTGCAAATATTCTGGGGATGAATCCCTTGGATCCTTATACCTTGGAGAAGCACTCGGGCTATCCTCTGCTGGTCGTAGTGGCTATACCAGAAGGTCATCTTCAGACTGCGTTGCTGAAGGCATCTCTCAGTATTTTCTGAAAGCTCTTTCCTCCATGAACTTTACATCCCGCCGCACTACAACCTTCCTGCTGCCAGGAATGTAGATTCTGTAAGCCTTGGCATTTTCACTGTATCCCACCAGATATCCCTTTTCAACAGTCCTATCCAATTTCTTCCTCTTCTCTTCAGGTACATGGCAATATGCCACACTACCAAAGATCCTGAAGTGGCTTACTTCAGGCTTCCTGCCAGTGAAGACACTTTCTGGAGTGATCTTACCCAATGCATTATGAGGAATCCTATTCTGAACATATACAACTGTGTTATGAGCTTCAACCCACAAAAATTTGGGCATGTCTTGATCATACAGCGTTTCCCTTGCAGCCTCCACAATAGTTCTATTCTTCCTTTCTGCAACTCCATTCTGCTCCAGATTATATGGAGCAGTCCACTCTCTTCTGATGCCTTCCCTTGCACAAAATTCTGTGAAATCTTTATCAATGTATTCTCCACCATTATCTGATCGCAATATCTTTATCCGCTTTCCTATCAGATTCTCAACCAGAGCTTTAAACTCCTTGAATCGATCAAAGACTTCATCATTGGTATTCAGAAAGTAGATCCAAGTTTTCCTGGAATGGTCATCAATGAAGGTGACGAAATATTCGACACCACTAAGAGCTCTAGTGGACATTGGTCCGCAGATGTCTGAGTGTATTAATTCCAACACATTCCTAGCTCTATTTCTGCTCCTGGGGTAGGCTGCCTTGGCATACTTCCCTTGTACGCACCCTCTACAAACGTCATCTCGTTTGGTGCTCAAATCTGGAACTCCTGTGATGGTCTTCTTGAAAATTCTCAAATCTCCATGGTGTAAGTGCCCCATTCTCCTATGCCATAGTTCATTCAAATCCTTCTCAACGATGCTGCCTATCAGTGCCATTGGAGATTTGAGCTGCAACTTATACAGTTTATGGCTCCTGACTCCGATTTCTGCCTTCTTCTTCCAACTCGGGTGTTTGACATATACTCTTATGCCAATGAAGTAGACGTCATAGCCCTTGTTTTGTAGCTGAGACACTGAGAGTAACTTCATCCCCAAACTAGGCACATGCAGCACATTGGTGGCCTGAAGCTTATTGCCAGATTCAGTTTGAAACACTACGGTATCTCTCCCAACAGGGTTACACTTCACCTTAGGCACATGCAGCCATTGGTGGCCCGAAGCTTATTGCCAAATTCAGTTTGAAACACTACGGTATCTCTCCCAACAGGGTTACACTTCACCTTATTTCCCATGGTGATCTGAAAATTCATCTGCTCTTCCTGGTAACTTGAGAAACTTTCTCGTACTCTCGTCATATGTGGAGAAGCTACACAATCAATATACGGTATACCAGACTTCTGGAGAAGCAGAGCTTGATACGCAACCAAATTCTACTTCCAGTCTGGATGCCAATAAAGAGATATCGTGATCTCTTTGTTCTTCCATGCTTTCCCTTCTCTCTAGAGAGCTGCGTGAACCCTTTCGAGTTGTTGCTGCAACAGCTTCTAGACTTCGTTCCATTGCAGAGTCTCTAATCTTGAAACTCAACTCAGCTCTGATATCTTGTGAAAATTTCAATTCTGAAATTCTACTGCAGTTATAGATTTATTTCTCCTACTTATTTCCACAATAAGTGTAATATTCCCAATTAGCGATAGCTAATTGGAAATATTAATTTTGATCAATTTTGCCTTCTTTAGTTAAAATATAAATAAAAGTGAGTAAGAGGGGGATATAACTCACTTTAAAATAAAGTACACTCCCTAGTAGACTCAACGTTGAAACTTAAGTGGGCCAAGAGACCACGTAGAGGGGGACCCACTTAGACCACGTGGGCATAGACAGCGCAATTGAGTTGGCAACGTGGGCCAAAGGGAGGCTACGTAGGAGATGGTGGGGCCTAGGGTTGAGAGAGGCCCATCGTTATAAAAAGGAGGAGAGCCTCCTCATTTCCTCATTCGAGTTTATGCATATTGAGCTGGTCACTTCGACTTTGAGCACGCTAGCTGTTTAGCTTGTCTGCAGCACTGTTTAGTGCATTGAGTGTCTCCGTTTGGAGATCTCACCCTCAGCCCCGGGAGACTTCGAGTGCTTGCTCGGGTGAGGCATTTCCATCAGTATTTTGCAAGAGGATCGAGTTGCGGCATTTGTGGAGCAGCATTGCATCTATAGACTGCGCAATCTTGAGAGGGAGGACGCAGTCCCTATTGAGGGAGCTCCGGGGTGGCATTCTTTCGGAGGATTTTGGTCAGGAGATTGAGCAAGGGACCAACCTTTGATTATTGGAGACTTTTGGCTAAGCGAGAGGCCATCTTTTGGGGGATTTCATCCAACTTTAGCGTGGCCCTTGGGAGGATAGCGTAGATCCTCAAGGGAGGTGTTTTCAGGGGTCATCCATTCTAGAAATGCTCTCTGGGGTTTTCTGGGTATTGTGAGTAGAGGCTGATTCTAGAGTTTCAACTCATTCCGAGTAGGGGAGCCACCCCAAATACTCGATTGGTTCCAGCAGTAGCAGCAGCACGGCAGTTTTCCAGCAGCTTGGACGCAGAGCATAGAGCAGCCATTCCTTTGTTATTCTGAGAGTATTCCTACACTTGCCTAGTGCAAGTCGAGGTGCCATCACTCTAATTACCTCTTGTACTCATTTCTATTTCTCAGTATAATAAAATGGCTCAGTATTCTCTCTATTTTATGTGTATCTGCTTCATATTCAGTTTGTAGCATTTTGTATCTTGTTGTATGCTTTGTATTACTGGTTATTCCCCTTTCTGGATATTACAGTGGTATCAGAGCTCATAGACCTGGCTCAGCCTATGGAGCAAGTTGTCTATGACACCGGGAGAGAAGTCGTACATTTGCTACAGGGGTAGGAAGTACCGTGATAGAGAATGTAGGTTGCAAATCACCTACGAGGAGGGTGACTGCGTTCCGTAGTGGACGCAGAAGAGGATCCAGTAGTGGATGTAGAACAGGTTCTAGTAGTGGACACAGAGCAGGAAATACCGATGGCTGATGATAGTGATGCAAAGAAGTTTGGGGAAGCACTCCTCAAGTCAGTCCAAGATCTATCGAGGCAGATTGAGGTGATGGGACATAGATTCACTATTGTGGAGGCTAGACAGCGTGAAACCCCGAGGGGTTTCCAGATTGGTGAGGGATCGAGCACATCCCACCATTTGCAGAAGCACGATGCCACTTAGCACATGGCATCACACGCCCCCACACGTTCCACTATGCCCACTTTTCTGGGTGCAGACACTGGGGCAAGAGCACAGCAAGAGCCAGAGCATGGCCACATGGGTGATTATTTTGCTAAGTATCAGGCATATGGGCAGGAGTTCAGGGATGCCCTCCCATTCAGAGATTTTGTTCAACTCCAGCGGGACAGCAGACCCCGCGACCATCACAGAGGACACCGGCATTATCATGAGGGAGACACCCAGCGTACAGTGAGCAGGTTCCATTTGCCCACGTTTGATGGTTCATCAAACAGTTCGGCAAAGGCTTGGGTGGAAAAGCTAGACATATACTTCCAGCTCAACCAGATGGCAGAGACGGAGGCCATCAAGGTGGCAGCATTGCATTTGGATGGAGAGGCCCAGGATTGGTGGTTCCATGGGATGGTTACGCTCGGACATTTGACAGTCACTACATATGCCGAGTTCACCCGGAGATTGATAGAGAGGTTTGATAGACGAGATCCGGAGGAGCATTTCGTTGCGCTGACGAGGCTCAAGCAGACCGAGAGCCCGGATACTTACATCTCAGATTTCCTGAGACTTTCAGTGATGGTGCCAGATCTATCCGCAGCACAGATGATCTACATGTTCACTGAGGGGTTAACAGAGCTACTTCGGGGTTTGGTCAGATCCACTAGACCAACCACACTCCATGACGCAGTTGGCAGGACCCAGAATTTACAGGATGCCTTGCCCAGGACCAGGACGCCTTACCCATAGAGATAGGCTTTCCAGCCTAAGGGGAAGGACGTAAGGATTCCACCTCCAAAGGGGAATTCGTGTAGAGGACAGTTGGATGATGATGCCAGGAGGGAGTTGAAGAAGAAGAGGTTGTGTTTTACGTGTCAGGAGCCGTGGGCACCAGGACACAGATGTGCCGCGGGCAAAGCACACTTTATTGAGGTCTTCTCCGAGAGCAGCGGAGAAGAGGATGAGTATGATGACGGAGAGACAGGAGGCAGCCATGCAGCGCAGGACCATTTGCCACCTCCACCACTGAAGAGCACACCAGGCACTTTTGCACCCAATGTGGGGGACCCCTGCGCATTGCAGGGAGTACCCAAGTATTTCCGACGCCGCGTGTCCGAGGATGACGTGCGCGAGTTTCGCATCGGTTGAGCGTGGGGCAACCCACAACTACCTCGATGGCCGATGGTTGAGCCGAGAGCCCACACAACAAATACCTGAGCATTCCCGCTTATCCGCAGGACTTCACTACGTGTTGTTTGCTATGTTCCAGTCAAGCATGAGGATGGGCAATTGCTACGTTGACCGACCACTTTTTCGTGGTTAACATACCTTGGACACCGATGTGGTATTGGGTACAAAGGGTCGATTACTCTAGGGAAGTTCACCACGGATTGGGAGGCCTTGAGATGGAGTGGAACACAAGAAGACCTAGCTATTGAGAGACACAGGATGTGGGCACTTATCCACCGCAGACTGTTTCAGCTCACCGGATGGAGGCAGACTTCTGGAAGGGTGACATAGAGTGGGCCGTAGAGCTGCGTGCATCAGAGGTAGGGACTACCGGGCAGACAGTTCATCTTGAGATACAGACCATCCTTGACAGGTATGCCGTGGTGTTTGGGGAGATACCGCCGGGACAACCACCAGATCAGGGATTTGAGCATACTATTGAGCTAGACGAGGGCATTCAGGCCGTTATTACCACCCCCTATAGGCACCCCAAAGCCTATCGGGACGAGATTGAGCGGGCTATCCGTGAGCTATTGGCTCTTGGACACATACGGTCCAGCACGAGTCCTTTCGCTTCTTAAGTAGTGTTGGTGAAGAAGAAGGACGACACATTGCGGATGTGCATTGATTACAGGGCTTTGAACAAAATAACCATGAAGAATAGGTACCCCATACCGCGGATTGATGAGCTGTTGGATGAGTTGAAAGGAGCACAGTTCTTCTCAAAGATTGATTTGAGATCCGGGTACCACCAGATTCGCGTGAGCGAAAAGGACATTCCCAAGACCGCTTTCAGATGCCATTATGGCCATTTCGAGTTCTTGGTGATGCCCTTCGGGCTAACCAACGCACCAGCCACATTCCAGTCGTGGATGAACCATATTTTCCGCAGTCACCTGAGGAAGTTTGTGCTGGTTTTCTTTGATGATATATTGATATATAGCAGGACATGGGAGGAGCATCTCCAGCACATAGAGGCAGTGTTGCATATTTTGGAGGAGCAGCAGTTTTATGCTAAGCTCTCCCAGTGCGAGTTTGGACTGACAGAGATGCTATATCTGGGACACATTATAGGGGTGGACGGAGTGACGGTCCACGAGGAGAATATCAGGGCCATCAGAGATTGGCCAGAGCCGAGAAACGTGACAGAACTTCGTGGGTTTGTAGGCATCTGCATCTACTACAGGAAGTTCGTCAAGAGTTTCTCTCAGCTTGCTGCACCCGTAATAGATTTGACGAAGAAAGGGGCATTCAGTTGGTCAGATACAGTGCAGCGGGCCTTTGATAGGCTCAAGGAGGTGATGAGCAGCTGCCCAGTACTTGCTTTGTCAGATTTCTCGCAGCCGTTTGTCCTGGAGTGTGATGCATCGGGAGAGGGGATCGGTGCAGTATTGATGCAGGGAGGTCACCCGATAGCTTTTGAGAGCCAGAAGCTCCTTCCACATGAGCGGTTGTATGCCATATATGACGAGGAGATGTTGGCCATCATGCATGCCTTGGCCAAATTTCGGCAGTACTTGGTAGGTAATAGGTTCAGGGTGAGGACTGACCACAATAGCCTCAGATTCTTTTTAGAGCAGAAGCAACTACATGAGAGGCAACAGAAGTGGGTCAGCAAGATCCAGGCCTACGACTTTGACATAGAGTATGTCAAAGGAAAGAACAATGTGGTGGCTGATGTACTTTCACGCAGACCAGCCGCGTTGTCTTTGATGAGTCTGGACGCAGATTGGAGGGCTCGACTTTTGGTGGAGTACTCCAAGGACAGGTTTGCTTGCGAGGTTCTGGATGGACAAGTGACGGATGATAGATACAGGGTGATGGATGAGATCATCTACTATAGGGACAGGATCTTCTTGATTGAGGGCTCTCCGCTCAAGAAGAAGATACTACAGGCTTCTCATGATTCACCATTGGTCGGTCACCAGGGATTTACCAAAACCTACAGGGTCATCAGAGAGAGGTTCTCATGGAAGGGCCTCAAGGAGGACGTACTCTAGCATGTCAGGGAGTGTGAAGTTTGTCAACGCAACAAGGGGGAGATGAACCATCCAAC
This sequence comes from Pinus albicaulis, assembly GCA_034641835.2. Classification (NCBI taxonomy): domain Eukaryota; kingdom Viridiplantae; phylum Streptophyta; class Pinopsida; order Pinales; family Pinaceae; genus Pinus; species Pinus albicaulis. Next base: position 759,966,078 of record CM076576.1, on the reverse strand, counting down.
AGGGTTGTTGCAGCCTCTTCCCATTCCAGAGGGGAAATGGGAGAGTATTTCGATGGACTTAATCACAGGGTTGCCCACGGTGTAGGGCAAGGACTGTATATTTGTCGTCGTTGATTGACTGAAAAAATATGCACACTTTTTCGCCATATTCGCGCACGATACAGCAGCACAAGTGGCAGAGCTGTTCTTCCGAGATATCTTCAGGTTACATGGTCTTCCCAAGACCATTGTCAGTGACAGGGACAGCCGCTTCATGGGCGGATTTTGGCAGGAGCTTTTTCGGTTGGTGGGGACAGAGTTGACACCGAGCACCAGCTATCACCCATAGACAGATGGGCAGACGGAGATAGTTAACAAGTGGCTGGAGGGCTACTTGCGTAACTATGTCAGTGGGCAGCAGAGAGCATGGCTGAAGTGGCTACACCTAGGAGAGTACTGCTACAACAACACACATCACATGTCTATCGGTATGTCTCCGTTTTATGCATTATATGGTTATCATGCTTTATCTTTCGTTGATGTGATGTTTGGTACCAGCAAGGCTCTGAGAGCCAAGGATTGGATCCAAGAGAGTCAGGACATCCTCCGAGCTCTCAAGGATAACATGGCTACCGCGCAGAATCAGCAAAAGCTGTATGCCGACAAGGGTCGGGTGGAGAGATAGTTTGAGGTAGGGGACTTGGTCTACCTACACTTGCAGCCATACCGACAGTCGACTCTGAAGCAGAAGGGGGCTGAAAAGCTCAAACCCCGCTTTTATGGACCATACAGGGTGATACGCAGGGTTGGATAGGTTGCCTATGAGTTGGAGCTGCCCTAAGGCAACAAGATTCTTAACATTTTTCATGTATCATGCCTAAAGAAGGCTTTGGGACAGCAGGTGACAGTGACAGAGGAGCTTCCGCCTACAGATGATGAGGGGCATTTGGTGCTATAGCCGGAGGCCATCATTGATGTCAGAGAGAGACAGCTGCAGAGCAGGACAGTCCGGGAATTCTTGGTGAGGTGGAAGAATTTGCCGGATGAGGATGCCACTTGGGAGAGTGAGAAGATCTTGCAACATCCATCACTACAGTTGCTTGGGGTCAAGCAACATTTTGCCGGGGGAGACTGTAATATTCCCAATTAGCGATAGCTAATTGGAAATATTAATTTTGATCAATTTTGCCTTCTATAGTTAAAATATAAATAAAAGTGAGTAAGAGGGGGATATAACTCACTTTAAAATAAAGTACACTCCCTAGTAGACTCAACGTTGTAACTTAAGTGGGTTAAGGGGGGCCAAGAGACCACGTAGAGGGGGACCCACTTAGACCACGTGGGCATAGACAGCGCAGTTGAGTTGGCAACGTGGGCCAAAGGGAGGCTACGTAGGAGATGGTGGGGCCTAGGGTTGAGAGAGGCCCATCATTATAAAAGGAGGAGAGCCTCCTTATTTCCTCATTCGAGTTTACGTATATTGAGCTGGTCACTTCGACTTTGAGCACGCTAGCTGTTTAGCTTGTCTGCAGCAATGTTTAGTGCATTGAGTGTCTCCGGAGATCTCACCCTCAGCCCCGAGAGACTTCGAGTGCTTGCTCGAGTGAGGCATTTCCATCAATATTTTGCAAGAGGATCGAATTGTGGCATTTGTGGAGGAGCATTGCATCTATAGACTGCGCAGTCTTGAGAGGGAGGACGTAGTCCCTATTGAGAGAGCTCCGGGGTGGCATTCTTTCGAAGGATTTTGGTCAAGAGATTGAGCAAGGGACCAACCCTTGCTTATTGGAGACTTTTGGATAAGCGGGAGGCCATCTTTTGGGGGATTTCATCCAGCTTCAGCGTGGCCCTTGGGAGGATAGCGTAGATCCTCAAGGGAGGTGTTTTCAAGGGTCATCCATTCCAGAAATGGTCTCTGGGCTTTTCTGGATATTGTGATTAGAGGTTGATTCTAGAGTTTCAGCTCATTCCAAGTAGGGGAGCAGCCCCAAATACTCGATTGGTTCCAGCAGTAGCAGCAGCACGGTAGTTTTCCACCAGTTTGGACACAGAGCATAGAGCAGCCATTCCTTTGTTATTCTGAGAGTATTCCTACACTTGCCTAGTGCAAGTCAAGGTGCCATCACTCTGATTACCTCTTGTACTCATTCCTATTTCTCAGTATAATAAAATGGCTCAGTATTCTCTCTATTTTATGTGTATCTGCTTCATATTCAGTTTGTAGCATTTTGTATCTTGTTGTATGCTTTGTATTACTAGTTATTTCCCTTTAGGGATATTACAATAAGTTATTTACAAAACCCTTATAGTAAATTTCGAAATAAAAACTACTGTAGTTATCACTCAAGTACATAAGAGAAAAGAACAGTAAAATGCAAGCACAAGAACCAATCACAATGACAGTTATTTTTGGACAATTGTCCTCAGAAAAACCCAATGTGGGAAAACCGATGCAGCGGATGAGGTTTTATATATTAATCTTCAGCAGTAAATTCTTTACAAGGAAAGACTGGCAGAAAAAACTGAGAAACTTCTTGAGATACACCTGAGATAATTTCTTCTCCGGACCTCCAGAGAATTTCCAACACTTGAGGGACTCATTGGCCCTCCCTGCATCACTCTGCATCACACCTGCGTACCTCTCTGCACAGAGCCAGCGATAAGCTGCGTCACTACTGCGTGAGGCCTCTGCGCTACTCCTGAGTGTTGCTAGAGCCCTGACACTGTTGATGCCCTCTGCTTCCTCTGCCGTACAAATCGCCCTCTGAAATCGAATTCTTTTCCTTCAGAATCGACTTCCCTCGGGTTGTTGAATGTTTTCCCGGCTTGCTTTCCAAATGTCCCTCAAGCCTTCTTTTATAATCTTCTCATTGATGAATCAACAACCCAAATTAGAAGTCTAATCAATGGCTAAGATTAAAACTTGACTTGATCTTCGTTCTCTAGAAGATTCACAGTCTGTTTTATTAATAACCATTAATTATTTAATTTCCCTACGTTTAGACTTCGAGTCTCCATTAAAATAATTAATTATTTTAATAAAACATAAACTGAGTGAAATTTCCATAAACGGTTTCTGAGTTCTTTGGAATACCGGTGTCTAAGCCTCCTCACCAAATTTGAGGCTTAGATCACTTTCCGATGCTACAAAAATCAACAGTGCCCAGTAGTGGAGAAGATCATCGAGTTGATTCAATTGCAGTGAGGGGCAGTGATAGTTCCAGTTGGAAAGTCTTTTCCTGAGTCGGGAATACATAGCAGAGAAGGAAAAGAAGAGGATGCAGAAGAGGCAGCGTAGCAGCTACACAGAGGCAACGCAGGGCCACGTAGAGGCAGTATTGCAACCTAGGAGATCAGTGATTTTGCTGAGGATCAATCCGATCCAGTGTCGGAGTGTCGAGGTGTGAGACCGAAGGGGCCAGAAGATCAGATCTAGCCTGCAGAAGATCCGACAGGAGCTGACACAGTTCCTAGCCAGGGTGACGCAAATCTGCACAGATACTGCGCAGAGGCAACGTGGGGCTATCCAGTTCAGCGTGGGTTCATTGTCGGATCTCCAGTGTTAGTGTGAGGACATTTTCTCACTAGTTCTCTGTCAGATATTTTCTCTGTATGGATGGCAAGTAAGACATCCTTGTTGTATTCAGAACTTCTGCTTAATAAAATCAAACCCTCATCTGCTGCACCGGTTTTCCCACATTGGACTTTTCTGGGGACTTAGTCCAAAAATAACGGTGTCGTGCGTGTTATTTTTCTTGCTCATATCTTGTTTCTACATTTAATTTCCACAATTTATTTAAGTGAAGGTTGCAATGTGATGTATTCAGTGTTTGTCGTAGATAATTGCAAATAAATTGTTAAGTAAAAGTTAACAATTAGGTGAATATTTTCCAGTTGCTGCAATAGAATTCCGGTGTAGGAATTTTCACATATATCTGTATGGATTTATACGTATGGTTCCTCTATGTTTAGTACACAATTCCTCTGTATCAGTCTATTGGTAACGTATTGCAAAGCAGCATCGAAATTGGTATGGCATCATAGTATCCTATCACATAACTGTAAGTATGGTTTCGCTTCTCTATAACCTTGTAGTCTCACATCACCGTAACTCTGCAATGTATTGGATGGTCTCTCCACGATAGAAATATATATATATATATATATTCTTTGTTCTTGGTAATATATATGTAGTCAGTACTATTATATATGATCATAGTTTTGCACATCATATACAGTCTCGGCATTGTAATGATACATATGGTCTCGATGTAACAGTATATGGAATGGTGTGGTTTCGTCACAACAGTAGTATTTGTACGTCTCACTATTGTATGGTCCCTACAATATATGGATTCACAATCATGGTATACTCACATCTCTTTTATGAATGGTATCCTCTACGTATATATATATATATATATCTTGGTTTGGCATTATATGTAGTGCATTAGTGGCAGCATATATACATTAGTTTGGCATCTATACCCAGAGCAACATTATGTTCAAGAGAAGTATTGGTATGATCATATATATGTTGTAGAGAAAAGCATTAATAGTATGCCCTTATGTATCTTTGGGTTATATGCAAAGTCTTTGCCTCCAATATCCTTGAAGAAGAACCCTAACTCTTATACATGCAGAGGCACTGTTGATTGATGTACTTTGTATCTTAGCTGAACAATTTATGAAATCTAGTAGAAGAAGAAGAATTGAATTTCGGGTTTTCCCCCTTGTGGAGTTTTGCCTTGGTCTCAGACCAAATCTTGGTGTCTCTATTTATGCATGCTTTTCCTTTGTTGTTCTTTTATGTTTTGTTGCATCTTGAATGTTATTATTCTTTCTACATAATTACTAATGATGTTATGATGTTGTGGGGTGAATAATGATGTAGCGCAATTATCTAAAGCAAATAACAATATAGCCCTAAGAAAATTTAACATGGTATCAAAGTTGGGCTAGAAGGAAAAGTCATTGAGATCACACCCCCTTGAAGGCACCAATGTTGGAGACCTAAAAGAATGCTAGGGTTTGAAGCAATGTTGTGAACATCGACATCGGGATAAAATTGGCAAGGGTTCGAAAAACCAAAAAATCGTAAAAATCGAGAACATATCGGTAAAAATCGGCAAACGTTGGTAAAATTAAGATACCATAAAATTATTTTTTTAAATCGGAAAATATCGGCTAGGCCAAAAAATCGTGATTTTGAGATAAAATCGGGATGTTATCGAGATGTTCGCAACACTGGTTTGAAGGAAACATTAGGCAAGAGAAGTTAGGGTTTAGTGGATAACATGAGGTTAGGGTTTCGAAGAAACCCCTGAAGTGTGTTACAAGTCCTGAAACCCTTACATGATCAACGAGAAGAAACCCTAGGAGAAGGGTATATTGAAGATTTAGTATACTTTGATGAATGGACTTAGTTGCTGATGAAAGAAGATAAAGGATAAGTGTAGTATTCATAAGGAGGCATCTCTATATAATATCGATGGACAATAATGACACTTGAAGGTTGGTTCAAGAGGGAGTTGATCACCTCTCGTGAAAGATAAGTACCTTCTAAACTTATGATACTTCTTTATAACACTACTCTTATTTAGAATTATTGTTTTGATTATTGCTTATCCTTCCTGCATTAATATTTGAGTATTTGAATACTTTTGACTTCTAGATGAAAGATGTTATAAGCAGATCCTTCTTGAGGATCATCTGGATGCTAAAAGGTGCAGGAAAAGAGAGCTAGTGGAGGAAGAGAAAAGTTGGAGCATGAACAGGAAGCTAGATCAAGAAAAGGAACACGGTGCAAAACTTATTTTGGGAACTAGTGAAAAGCATTATGGACATATGCGAGATGACAAAGTGTATATGCTATAGTTGCTAAGGTATTTGAATACTACGAATAGCATAATTGCTTTGATTTAGCTGCAATATCAAGATGGTAGGTTAAGCCCTGAGGTATGATAAGAATATCACCTTGAGCACATATATAAGCGAGTTTGATTCTTGGTACATGTGATATACTAGTACATTTTATAATAACAATTAATATGATCTTTTTGATATTTGGCAAGCATCTGACCAAACAATACCTGTCATGGATATCTTGATTCTGTCTAAGATAAAGCAAGGCCAAAAACATTGATTTTTGATATACGGTAACTTGATAATGTTGACAGTGCTTGTGATGAGTATGATAACCCTAATAGCAGTAGTGTGGTTGTAAGTGACTATCTTCTTGTTGATCTTGATAAGGCGTTGATAAGTTGTAACTGCTATAATGACTTAACAGCATGATAAATTTGATCATGTGTCAAAATGGATACTCTGACTTGATGATGTTAGGTCTCTAATGAAAATGTTTGTATAATGTGATAAATAAGTGATGTTGTGAAAAGCAGTTAATGGTGACTTGACATGACTATGATATATATATAAACCATTAACCCTTGATAACATGTTCATATGTGCAGAAAAGCAGTTAATGGTGACTTGACATGACTATGATATATATATGTATGAGACCATGATATAGTTTGATTTTGTGATCTGATATATGATAGTCTTGATGCATGATACAAGATTGATGATAATTTTAGAGGCTTCCCATTCAGAGGTAGAGACCCTTGATGAGATCCCAGCACCTATTATTATTTGCAGTGGATGAATAAAAGATCCAAGATTGCAGGACGAAACAAGTCTTCAGGACCTGAATAGATGATAATCTGATATTGTTGAAGGTATGTCTTTGTTAATTAATTTCATGTGCTAACAGCTTATTGATGACAGGATTGGTTTACCCCAAGAAATTTCAGGATCCACTTCTCACATAGAAGTGTAGTAGAGGACTTCCTTGCTAGAGAAAGTGTACTGTCAGAAATATGGCATGTTGAATTGTATTGATGGATTGTTGTTGCTAGATTTGGTGAATCTTGATGGATCCTTGTGTTGCATGCATGCACCCTGAGCTAAATAAAATTTGGACATAATTAGCTAGGGCAAAGACATCTTCATACATTGAGATAGTGCTACTATTTGAGACAAGCTTAGGCTTGTGGTTGCTACCTCTCTATGTGAGAAGGAGAAAAGATGAATATGGTATTCCTTTCTTTATGTCATGTATTTTCTCTAACATAATATTTGATTTGATGTCCTGCATGAACAAAAAGCATAAGATTGTTGCTCTAAACTACTGCATAAGGCATTCTGATTGAACTCTTCAGTTAGTTGTTTGAGCCGATGTTGAAAATAAGCACTTTGATATGATACAAAGAAAAGAAGTGATGCCCTATCATATTTTCTAATCTTCATAGAGCAGCTTGCACTGATAGATGTGACCCACCTAGGTAAGGGTCTCGACTGATCGAGATCACTGAGCATGCTCTTCTCCCCTGTTGAGCTCCTAGGGTGAGGACTGGAGCAGTAAAGGCTCCTAGGGTTGAGGGAACTCTTAGACAATAGGTGTGTCTAATCCTTACTTCACGGTAAGTGTGTATCTCCCCATGCCTAGTATACCACAGTATCCATCCTACCCATAAGTTGGGCTTGTTGGTATTGTTCCCCCCCATCTGGCTAATGGGTTGAGATGAGACTTGGGTGTGTCAGATCTTTGCCTATGGCAAGTGTGTATCTCCCCCAAGTGCCTTGTGTTGTGTCTGATCCTTACCACTCATGGTAAGTGTGTATCTCCTCCCAAGGTGATGGATGCAGGTGTTCTACCACTTGACTCTTTATGGTTTTCATGGGAAGATCAAAAAACTATAGGATAGATAAGATCCTTACCTTCCATGGTAAGTCATATCCTACCTATTGCCCTTGGATAGAGGGTGGTAGCTTGAGCTCCCCTATGATGTCAAATTCTTCTTTAGACTCAAGATTGTTCAACAGATGGAAATGGGCAGAGATGAGCCGAGATGAAATGACTTGATGACTATGATGATTCTTCTTTAAGATGATACAATTGATTATTGGATATAGGCTAGAAGCAGGATGCTCCCCTAGCATGATGATTGAGTTGGTCTAGGGTGGTAGCCAGATCTCCCCTATGATTCTTCTTCTTCTCCTTCTTCTACTGGATCGAGGTTGTTCAACGGATGATCATAGGAAATTGAGATGAGATGTGATGAGATGGATGTTTTGTTGATATAGCTAAGATGGAGGTCACATGATTTGACCTGGAGATAAGTAGGGTTTGAGGATTGATCTCCCCTACCTTTGATTATGCATTATTCTTCTTCTACGAAACAAATCGAGATGTAATAATGATGTTGTTGCTTGCCTTCTTATGTTGAGAGATGTCGCCCGGGATGAGACTTATGATGGTCACTTTCTTAAGACTTATATTACTATTGGAAATTCTTCCCTAGCTGAGAGGGAGTGTTGAACATTGGGCAACAGCAAGACGAATTTCCCCTAAGGGAAGCCCTAAGCCCCAAATTACAAACCCTATGGTCAATGAAGGATATTATTTTAAGCAAGCAAATATTAAAAGAAAAATTTATATTTTTTTAAATTTTGATTCAATTTGAATTTCCCTCCAAATTAAATGGTTGACCTCACTCAAAACTCAAGGGTTTCATTTGGAACCTAAGTCACCGAATTATATAAATAAGCAAGCCATGAAAGGATACATCATTGAATTGTATGGATGGTTGATTATTCTTCGAGGTTCCGATTGGTTCAAATTTGGTGAAGTAGCATCGCATGGATCATTTTTGGTTATACGTACGCATGGATCGTTCTGTTTATATATTCGGTGGCATCGACCTTGGTTATGGATCGAATCTATGGCTTCGCCATTGTTTATAGATGGCTCTTGGCATGACTGTAATGGCTCAATGAACCCCACAGGACTCTCACATTCTACTACTCTCTCGCTCTTACAAGAATATAGCATACCACAAGTCTACTCTCTCTCACACGCACTACAGTCATCGCACTTTTGCTCTGGAAATCACACCTTTGTTCTAGATGGTCATGCATCGATTTACACTAAATGGTTCCTCTGCAATATGGTTGATATGGTTGGCATCATTACACAGTTCTTCAGTAGTATTGTATGGCTCTCACATTACTATAGGAGGCTCGCATTCTAACTTTCCAATGGCTTGCATTCTAACTCTCTGTCTATATCTGGCATCGTATGGCATCGTTATTGTGGCTTCATATGGCATTGTTTCTCTTTGTATATATATGGCTTTATATGTATAGTTCCTCTACGTTTAGTACAAAGTTTCTCTGTATCAATATATTGGTATGGTATTGCAGAGAAGCACCACAGAGCAGCATCGAAATTGGTATGGCATTAGAGTATCATATAACATCATTGTAAGCATGGCTTCGCTTCTCTGTAACCTTGTAGTCTCACATCATTGTAACTCTGCAATGTATTGGATGGTCTCTCTGCGATGTATATATATATATATATATATATATTCTTTATTCTGTGTAATATATATATATATATATATATATATATATATATATATATTCTTTGTTCTGCGTAATATATATGTGGTCGACACTATTATATATGATCACAGTTTTGCACATCATATACGGTCTTGGCACTGTAATGATACATATGGTATCATTGTAACAATATATGGAATGGTATGGTTTCTTCACAACAATAGTATTCATATGTCTCACTGTTGTATGGTATGGGAACTGTATGGATTCACAATCATGGTATACTCACAACCCTTTTATGAATGGTATCCTTTGTGTATATATATATATATATTGGTTTGGCATTATATGAAGAGCATTAGTGGCAACATATATATATTTGCATCATATATACATTGGTTTGGGATCTACATCCAGAGCAACATTATGTTCAAGAGCAATATTGGTATGATCATATATATGTTGTAGAGCAAAGCATTAATGGTATACCCTTATGTATCTCTAGGTTATGTGCAAAGTTTTCGTCTCTGGTATCCTTGAGGAAAATTCCTAACTCTTATGCATGAAGAGGCATTGTTGATTGAAGTACTTTGTATCTAAGCTAAGCAATTGAAGAAATTTAATAGAAGAAGAAGAATTGAATTCTGGGTTTTCCGCCTTGTGGGGTTTTTCCCTGGTCTTCAACCAAATCTTGGTATCTCTATTTGTGCATGCATTTCCTCTATTGTTCTTTTATGTTTTTTTGCATCTTGAATGTTATTATTCTTTCAACATAATTGCTAATGATGTTATGATGTTGTGGGGTGAATAATGATATAACACGATTATCTAAAGCAAAGAACAATACAACCCTAAGAAAATTTATCAAATGCTTTGCCACCTTATTAGAGCAGTTTTGCAACTAGTGTCTACTCAAGAAATGATACTACTCCTTTTGATGAGTTATGGGCTCAATGTATCTTGGAATAAACTAGGATAAAGGCAAAGGATGACTCTGAATCAAATGAGAAGTCTCAAACCTTTATTGTAAAATCCAAGAAGAAGAAGAAAGGTTAGTTTGGAAAGTCCAAAGGGAAGCCAGATATGTCCAAGATTCAATGCTTTGGATGCAATGAGTATGGACATTTTAAGAGGGATTGTCCAAACAAGAAGAACAACAAAAGTAGGGAAAGGAGTGCAACTCACATAGTTGAGGAAAAGGGAGAACCTGAGAAGAAGCCGAAAGGAGAAGATCCCAAGGATGTTTACTATTGAAGGAAGCTCCATCTCTAACAGGTTCATTATGCAATTTGTCTTTCTTTTATTAAGTAGAAAGTAGAGTAACATGCACTGTTGCATTCTCTAGAAGAGTCTTGGTTTTAGTAAAAGCATGGCATCATAGAAGGAAGTATATGATATTAGAAGAATTAGAATCTACATGATCAAGTTGCTTTGGTAAGAATCATCTAACTTTCAAGAATGAGAAGATTGGGAGGCCCATATTGCATATTATTGTTCATCCAAGCATTTTCTAACATAATGTTATAGGTAGTCATTTTGCAAAGAGGGATCATCAAGATCCACTAAGAACCATCATTTAGGAAGGTTCTTGGAAGAAGCATTATGACATGACTAGTATGTATTCCATCTAGTATGGAAACAATAGTCTTGAAGGATGAAGGCATGCAGATGGTCAAATGGTAGTTTGAAAGAAGTATTTATTCTCCTAAGAAAGGAAAACTTATCTTCAATAAGGCTGTAAGCAAGCTCATTCAGAGAAAGTATGGTTAGATGGTTATATGGAAGCAAAGGTATGCATATTTTTAGCTTTTCTTTAAGGTAGGGTTCATATCTACAAGAATCTTGCAGAAATAATTAGTTATAAAAAGTATGCTAGGCAAAGTCTTCCATATGATTACTCGATGCTTGGAAGAAGAAGTTTGATATGCTTCAGAATGGCTAAAGATCAAGACTATACCACAAGATAGCATAGCATAAACATAAAAATATTGATCAACATCAAGTATGGTCTCCAGATGAAAGAAAGTGAGTTGATAATGACAACTCCAAGGAAGATATTGTAGCTTGTTAATCAAGCTCGATCCATGGGCACTATTACCGCTCAATTTGTTGAGATTTTGGGTAGCAACGGAGGTGCTCTAGCTCCGAAACTTTGTGGAGGCGCTAGAACATATGAGATTTCCAAGACCCAGAAATCGTTTGGAGAAATTCCACTCGGTGTGAAAGTTATTCAATAAATTAATTATTTTAATGGAGACCCTAAGTCTAACTTAGGGAAATTAAATAATTAAAGGGAATTAATTTAAACATGTGGGTGAGAATGTTCTAAGTAACATGGATCAAGTCTTTTCTAATTTTAGCCGTTGATTAGAGAATAGCTCACATTCGTTGATTTCTCAACGAGAAAAGTATTAAAGGAAGACTTGGGATCAGTTGGAGAATACACACAGAGTAGTAGCACTTGAGCTAAGTCGAAATTCAGGGGCATGGTTTGCTGAGAATTTTCGAGTGAGATTGCAGTGCTTGTGAGGGGCAGATCGACGAGGGATTATTCTGATCTAAGGCCGAGAGTACAAAGGTAGAGAGACAGATTCGTACCAAGCAACGCAGAGACCAGCAGGAGGGACGCAGCCCATCCATGCTCACGCAGAGGCAGCGCAAAGGCTGACGCAAGTCCTTCAGGGTGACGCAAGGGCAGCAGAGGCTGCGCAGTGGCTACGCTGGGCAAGAGAGGTTGACGCAGAGGCTGGAGGAGCAGCATTGGGTTTCTAGTGGGCCAGAAAGGGCTCGTATTCTGTGTTTTCAGAGGAGTACTTCCTCGGCTGAATCACCCATATTTTGTCTCTGAGTGATAGGTACCTCTGTCATGGATTTCTCTATTGGGAAAACCATTACTAGTACCCTTGATTGTATTCAGATATTCTGCTTAACAAACAAACCCTCTAAGAGTTATTGCACCGATTTTCCGGCATTGTGTTTTTTCTAGGGACATTGTCCAAAATATATTGTGTCCTTTTTCATGTGTGTGTTATGCTTCAGTAAATGATCTATATGTATGTGTAGGCTGCAGTTGTGTTTGCTTTGATATTTTACTGAATATTCAGAAAATAACTTGTTAATAAATCAAATAAGTAGGAGAAGTAAATCAAGATACTGCAGTAGGGTTTCTATATTCGGAAATTTTCACACGGTATCAGAGCGACTGCAAATCAAGCTGAACCCATCAACATAGGGCTGAAGAGTTTTTTTGCTGCAAGAGGGCAACTGACGCTACACGGATTCAGAAAGAGGCAACGCAACACCAGAGGGACAACGCAGAGGCCCTACAAGGGTGGCGCAGAGGCCCTACAAGGGTGGCGCAGAGCCAGTATGCTCACGCAGAAGCTGACACAGGCAAAGAAGGGTGACGCAAAGCCTGTCAAGCTCACGCTGAGCTGATGTAGGCCCAAGAGGGTGACGCAGTCCAAGAGGGAGTGACGTTGTGCCGGTTGTCGTGGCTGGAAGTGCAGTTTTCTGATATTCGAAGTTGTTGGTGGGGCATTGTTTTTGCAGGTGCGGAACAGTGCCTAGCAGGGTTGACAAAGTAAGGGGAAACAGTTCCTCAGCAGATTTTCTAGCCAAGAAATCTGAGATTCGATCAAGTGGAGTGATTGTAGACGGCTGATTCAACATAATTGGTAAAAGGATTTCTGAGAGGGAAATCATTTGTCAGAGGGAGCATATTCTCTAGAGGGTTTCTATTGCCAAGAAACCCAGATCCTGTCTTTTGTTGAGTGTAGCTGCAGTAGAAGGGAGAAGAGCACTTGCTTCGACAGTCTGAGCAGAGATGGCCCCGTATGGACTGAGAGATCAGGATAGGTTAGATGCTGTGTCTAACTTTGCTATCTCGAAAGACAGAATCCTGACAATCCTTGATGAATATGGCATCAGAGACCATGCCGAGAATGCCCTGGTTGTGTTGAACAATGTTGAGGCTCTAAAAAAGTTTAATGAAAATCAGGTGCGGGTTAAACGCTTGATCATGGATGGAGTGAAATATCATGTGGTTCTGTATATTGCTGAGAAGAAGACGACAAACGAGGTGTGGACGACATTAACCACGTTGTATCAAGGTAGCTTCGTCTAGAGGAAGATGCTTCTGGAGAATTAGATGCGGATGTTCCAGATGCACAAGAGAGAGGAGATCAATCCTTTCCTCTTTAGATTGCAGACTATCCAAGACCAATTGATTCCCATGGGCATTGTTGAGAATTTGGAGGGCTAGTGATTAATTCAAAATTCTCTTCTTGATAATTACTTGTGAGCTTACTTGAGTTACTCATGTCTTCTCTTGCTTAACTTATTTAGTCTTTCATCAAGTCAATTACCAAAATACAAAAGACACAAAGTTAGGCTCTGCAAGCCAGGGAAAAATCTCTCCCTCTTGGAGAGGAAAACCCATGAGAAATTCTTTTTATAGATTTTCAAATGATAAGTACCATGACCAAGACTTAGACCCTTGACCTATGAATGCCTCCAAGACCTTGTCATTACTTCTTTTCCTGCCTTCAACACTGACCCTTCTCTTCTGCTCTAATCTGCACTGATCTGCACTAGTACTAGAGAACTCGGTCTCTACTTCTCATTACTTAGTCAACTATTAGATACTGAATCTTCTTCACCTTGCATACACTTGTAGTTCATTCCCTTAAGACTGCTTTATTCTTTAGGTCACTGTCTCAACTTCATGTATTGTAGGTGTATACTAATCCACAGTCTTAGCACAATTAGCAAGTCTTTCTTTAAACAAATTGCACTTATAACACTTGTATACTGCCTTTTCTATTGCTCATGATTTAGGTTCCTTGCACTGCTTGGTGTCACAAAAACAGTATACAATACTTTTGTGTGATATCCGCAGATTATTCCTGAGATAAGATCGAACAAAAAATGTTGTTTGTACCTCAGACAAGTCCGCACTTTACCCTGTTCCAGATCTCAGTAATCCGCACTTTCTTACCTTCTGAAATCCGCATCTTTTTGTCTCCTGCAATCCGCACATATTTCACAGAACTGTCCGCAAATCCTTGGTAACAAATGGTCATAGATCAGGGTATATATATAGCATCTGTCCCTCCTTTTAGGCCGACCATATAGTAAATTTTTAGGCCGACATGTAGGCCGACTTCATCACTGATTATCAGCCAACTTTATCACATATTTTCCAGCATTTGAATGAGAGTTTTCTTGAGGGTTGTTTGAGCCTTTCTTCTACAAGGTCTTGGAGCATTTATTGATGACTAGGCTCTTCATATACATGACACTAATTACACTTATAAATAGAAGACAAACCCTAAATACACATCAAGAAGAAGTCTATTAACCTATAATAAAATTCTTGCTCGTGAAACCCATGAAGCAAATACTACAAAAATAAATTTTATTATCTTTGTCTTCTTCTTTACATAAATACATAATTACATAGTCAATATGAAGACCGATCCTAGTTACATTTTTAAACAGGGGCAACTCCTGATGATGGACTCATGGTAAGGACTGCCCTGAATGCAGTCACGGATGAGTGGGAGACCTTTGTCCAAAGCATTTTGGGCAAAGCACAACTTCCAAATTGGGGGGGCATGTGGGCAATCCTTCGACAGGAGGAGACCAGGAGAATAACCAAGAGGGAATTCAGCAGTGGAGGAGTCAAGATTAAGAAAGAGAAGGAGGAAGATGCAGCCCTAGCATCTAAGGGACAGAGGCAGCAAGGGAAGAAGAAGAAGGACCTATCCAAGGTCTAGTGTTTCAAATGTGGCGAATTAGGACACTTCACCAATACTTGTCCTAAGAAGAAGGTCAAGGAAGATTCAGATTCCAAGGTAGCAATAGTGAAAGGGGATGACGACAACGATGATGATGTGCCCATGAGTGCTCATGTACCTCGAGAGAAGAGGTGGGGCGACATAGATCTATAGATTGAGCTACAGATGGTGGCAGTAGGATCCTTGAGGTGCCCAAACTCTTGGATCACATACGAGCTACGAGAGCCGTTAATGACAGTAGCAGGATGACTAGAGTCGGTGGATGCGAAGGATCATGGAAAGGCACAAGGCAATGCTTGAACGCTGAAGAATGGAGCAGCGCAATGCAGTGGCAGCAGCAACATAGAGGTTTAAGGGACTTCAACAATGCAGAGGGGCAGTGCAGAGCAGCAGCAACGCAGGGGCTCTAGAGAGACAGCGCAGAGCAGCAACAAAGGGTGGTTCAGTGATGAGATGCAGCCAGACTGACTTGTCTATCAGTTGTTGGGTGATGTCCTTCAGTTGCTTACTTCTCAGCAACAGAGTTGCAGTGCAGGAGTTAGCAGTGACAGTGCTATAGGCAACATGATGCAACAATTTGAGAGGGAGCTGCGGTACATATGTGGCAATGACTGTGGTAGAGTCATGGGCAACAGTACAGAAAGCAGCAGTGTAGTGGATGGAGGGCAGCAGGCCAAGCATCAACAGCGCAGAGGACCGATGCGAGAGATCAGGGTAACGCTTCTGGAGTGAAATGTTGCTAGAGCACATTCCTCGCTAAGAGGGAGTGTTGAGATTTTGGGTAGCATCGGATGTGCTCTAGCTCCGAAACTTTGTGGAGGGGCTAGAACACATGAGATATCCAAGACCCAGAAATCGTTTGGAGAAATTCCACACGGTGTGAAAGTTATTCAATAAATTAATTATTTTAATGTTGAACCTAAGTCTAACTTAGGGAAATTAAATAATTAAAGGGAATTAATTTAAACATGTGGGTGAGAATGTCCTAAGTAACATGGATCAAGTATTTTCTAATATTAGTCGTTGATTAGAGATTAGATAATGGTCGTTGATTTCTCAACAAGAAAAGTATTGAAGGAAGGCTTGGGGTCAGTCGGAGAACACACACAAAGCGATAGCACTTGAGCTAAGTCGAAATTCTGGGGCGTGGTTTGCCGAGAATTTTCGAGTGAGCTTGCAGTGCTTGTGAGGGGCAGATCAGCGAGGGATTATTCTGATCTGAGGCCAAGAATACAAGGCAGAGAGGCAGATCCATACTAGGGAGTGCAGAGACCAACAGGAGGGATGCAGCCCAGCCAAGCTCACGCAAAAGCAGCGTAGAGGCTAACACGGGGCCTTCAGGGTGACGCAGAGGCAGCGCGGAGCCCAGAAGGGTGATGCAGGGGCAGCCTGTGCTGCGCAGTGGCTACACTGGGCAGGAGAAGCTGACACAGAGGCTGGAGGAGTAGCGTTGGGGTTCCAATGGGCCAAAAAGGGCTCATAATCAGTGTTTTCAAAGGAGTGCTTCCTCGGTTGAATCAGCCATATTTTCTGTCTCCGAGTGATAGGTACATATGCCGTGGATTTCTCTGTTGGGAAAACCATTACTTGTGCCCTTGATTGTATTCAGATATTCTGCTTAATAAACAAACCCTCTAAGAGTTGTTGCACCAGTTTTCTCGCATTGGGTTTTCCGGGGACATTATCCAAAAAATATTGTGTCCTTTGTGATGTGTGTGTTATGCTTCAGTAAATTATCTGTATGTATGTGTAAGCTGCAGTTGTGTTTGCTTTGATATTTTACTGAATATTCAGAAAATAACTTGTTAATAAATCAAACAAATAGGAGAAGTAAATCAAGATACTGCAGTAGGGTTTCTATATTCAGAAATTCTCACTCAATCTAGCAGGGGTCCTAAGAGGGGTTCTAAAGGGGCAACTACTAGACCAAGTGACAACAATGGGACAAAGACCCACTGTCACCTCAGTTAGTGTCCCCTGCTTTCACCAATGAGAGGAGTCTTGGTATGAGGGAAATTACTATAAATGGCATATCAATGATGGGAAGATAGTGATTTTAGAAGCCCATTCATAGGAGAGGCTCAAATGGTAGAGATTACTTGCTCAAGACGCAAGGTGTAAGGCTCTCCAAGAAAGGCTTAAAGGGAAGCCTAGACCTAGGGATGAGGTATAATTCTTGACAAAGGATGCCCTAGACCTAAGATTCCTATGAGAAGAGGGTTTCTAAGATGCTCCTTGAAATTAGAGTGATAAAGGATAAGGGACCACAAAGAAGCCCAAGTGGATCCAAACAAGGTCAAGGGTTTAGGGTGAAACATCAAACAAAAGGTCTTGACCAAGTAAGGGAGGAGAAAAGGATCAAAGGAATTAGATTTAACTTGAGTTTTCAACGTAATGATCCTTGATGGAGCCACTAACCAGTGAAACATAGGGCTAAGAATGGAATTGGAGATAGGGCTTGGGATAATTCCAAATCTAGCCACGGAAAATTTTTCAAAATTTGCGAGGGCCTAGAGGACACCCCAGCACAGTTGTAGTCCAACTATCTCAACAAATGGATGGCTCAAGAGGATTTCACTTGATGCCCTAGGAGACACTAGAGTTAGGGCTTGGAAAAGAGGGGAGGAGGTGAAACAGAAATTCGTTTAGGTGATCACTAAGGATTGATCAATGCCTAGTCTATTGGGAGAACGAAGTCAATGTGCTTTCAACTTATGGAACTTTTTTACTCAATCAAGGAGTCTTTTAGCAACTTCGCATGGCCCTAAAGGCAGCGACTAGGTCATCAAAAGATTTTATACTTCTTGCTGTAGGAATTTGATGACTTCTCAAGGCAATTATGGAGATAATGTACCCGTAGGAACATTCATTCACTATACCCAAACATGTAACATATGCAATACCCTCACAAAAATCAAAATTTGACTAATTCACATCAAAATTAGGGCAGAGTTTCAAATTTCATGAGCGAAAATTCCATACATTATACATGTATTCAAGAGAGCAAGATAAACCATAAAAAAACACTTACAAGTATAGCGAATATATCCAATCATCAAAGAGAGAAAAAATCGAAGATCCAAGACCAAGAAAAGATATACAAATGTCAAAATGCATCAATGTTCATCCAATTCGCCCTCCAATAGCTATGGCGAAATTCTCAAGAAGAGATAAAGATACAAATCCAAGTGATGAAGACAATCAAATGATCCTCTCATCAATATATATCATCCTCTAAGGGTTTGATTTGCCTAATTAGGCCTAATGATGCTCCAACTAATAAAATAATGTACAAAATAACATTGCTTGGTGACAAGCCCACCAAGAGAGCTCCATAACATGAAAATGAGCCTCTTAAGAGGGCCAAAGTGATAGATATAATAGGTCGAAGGGCCATTGAAAGGAAAAATGGAGTCCAACATGTGCCAAATAAGTGGAAGGGCTCCAACTGTAGTGATAAATGGGTGGCCCCTTGATCTATAAGCAAATGACCTGTGGTGCTCCCAAGTGGCTGTGGGGGCACAAAAACATCCTCATGGGTCTCCAAGTGGATCAAACAAGCCTGTATCCCATCTGTAAGGGCTAGAAAAATGATGCAAGCCCTCCCTTTGTCCCCCATGGTGAGACACAACCTCATCCAGGCCCTGGATGAACTGGCAAGAATGTTGTGCAAGTGTGTAGCCGACTAGGAAAGGTGCTCTAGGTGCATCATCATCGTCAAATAGGTGGAACACGAGCGATCAATGGATGGTACTAAAGGATCCCATCTCGTGGCTATCTGCTCTCTGCTATAGTGGAGGCCCATGGCTCTCAACGCACACCCTACAAATGCCAATATGGCCCTCTAGAGGGCTTGGACCCTGTATAGGGAGACCAAACCCCAAGATGAAGACCCACCTGTAATCCTTCATAAGATCCAATGCATCACCTTCAAGTATGACAAATCATCAGTGTAATTAATTAAATGAGCTTACAAATCATAGAACCAAGTGGACACTTCATGGTGGCATGCCCTTCCATAATGGGCTTTAGATTGTACAGGTGCCTTCAAATTCAAGAAGAGGGTTAACCAAGGACCCTATTAGGTGGTTTCAACCTCTAAGGGACTGACAGGTCCATGGTACATCCACCAAGTGGCAAGTATAACGTGATATAATGATGGAATGGAGTGGGGCATCAGGGGAAGACTCCAAGCCACATGCCATAGCACAAGGGTAGCCAAGATAAGAGAAGCCCACACTTGGGTGTATGAATATAGGAGGGAGAAATCGTGATACATGAGTTACCCCGACCTTTGTTTTTCCACTCTTCTTCATATGCCTTTTTCCTTTTATTGATTTACTTTTAAAACTGCTCGGGGCTCCAGGGGATGAGAGCATGATGTGAATGATATAGCAGTGAATACCCCCTTTAAGGTTGGGAAGTTCATTGCCCACTAGGGGTTGGGACAATCATGGGCTCCTTAATGATGTAGGGAGGAAATATAGGGGGCCCTAGGAACTAGGGTGATGGGCATACTGATGGGGGTAGAACTCATGCCTGGCTTTTGCCCACGTGATAAATTTATATGTCTTGGCCATCCTTTGCACTTTATGCTACATTTCCTATTGAGAGTGGCCAAATTATGCTTTTTACTTTCTTTTAGCTGCATCAATCTCTAGGGTGTCGTTCTAGGCCCAACCCAAAGTGTGGACAAGGGGAGGGGGAGGCTAACTCCTTGTGGACCCAATGGACAAATGTGGACCCAGATGGGAAATATGTGAAAATGGGTTATAATGAGCAGAGGGGAGTAATGTATGTGATGTCGGAAAGCGGGACCACGCAACAAAAATCAGGATTTCCCAAGTAATGCCACTCAAAAAGCTAGTAGCTTATAAAGGAGATCCCATGGGACTTCTATACAAGGTTAACCACTAAATTGGACAAGGGTACAAGAGTACAAACGAAGCCCATTCTTTTCGTCGAATCCCCCCACTAGACCATGTCCATAAGTGTCCATGATAAGTAAGCAAAGATACCCAACTACATAATAAAAATCCATACCTTCGGGGTTGGAGGTCCCACCTTCAAACATACGATCATAACAGATGATCGAGGGTCCATAATGGCTGGCTCAAGTGGCGGAGTTGGTCGCACATCGAGCTATCTGGTGGTTGCAAGAGGTTGTTGGCTATCGGCTAAGGACCATCTAGGAGAAAAATTTCTCCTATGGGTGTCACCCATAGGTGGTGGGTAACAGGCACCCTGACTAAAATTGAATGCATGGAGAAGGATTCTTGTACAATATGAAGATGGACCATGTGGAAGAATGTTGATCTCAAAGGATACAAGTAAGAAAATACTTTAATGAAAGGGCCATCACGATAAGGTAATTATGATATTAATACTTTGGTATTGGTTATCTGGTTGACATATAGTTTTTGCTACCTAGAAGAATATTGCAGAAATGTATAATGGCAATTGAGGCAAGTTCAACTGTTGGTGTTGAACTCAATTCAAAGAACATATGGATTGAGTGAATGACTTTGATAATCGTTGGAGGACTATATGATCAAGATGTGTACATCATCTTGGAATTGAAAGGTAGTTGTATAAGAGGATAACCTAATGTTCATGTTTCAATAAAAATGAAGATAACTTTCATTTTTAGAGGGAGCTTAGCTTCACTTTGGAAGACATATTATAATGCCTTTATTGATGATGAATAGAGGAAGTGATATGTAAGATTGATGGCCTGAACCCTGTCACAAGATTAAAGGAAGAGAATGGCTCCATAATATCTAGGAAGGAAGAAACTCAATATGATTAGATGCAAAAGAAAGGAGGAATCGTGCATCTACTTCTTGAAGATCCCCATGAAGTGTGAAAATTTCACAACTGAAATTCTCTTGCAGCAACTGCAATTAATTCTTCTAACTGATAAATTAAATATTCAATTTATTGCTACGACAACAACGAATTAATCACACTACAATCTTTACAAATAAAAATACTACGAAAGATAACTGGAAACTGAGAAAATACTGGCACACGCACATAAAATGACAATTATTTTTGGAAAAAGGTCCTCGAAAAAACCCAACTTGGAAAAACCGGTGCAACAGCTAAGGGTTTTTATTATTAAGCAGCAGTGAGAAATTCTTAGTACAATAAATATCTCCAAATTGGCGAATCTATCCAAGAGAAATATTGGCAAAAATTCTCAGAGGGAAATTAGCTTCCTTCTAAGCAATCCCGACATTGTTTGACCTCTGAAAAGCTAGTCGTCCAACCAGCTTTGTGCCGACCATGCATCACCCTAGCGCAACCCCTCACACGTTATGCCTGAATCAGCTGTCAATCTAGTCGTCCTGACTGTTGCTGACTGAGAAACTGTCTCTCCAGCACTATGGAAAATATTCTTGGCCTCTAGAACTGAGAATTGGATCCTCTTCAGTTGGATTGAATTGACCTCTTGAGGCTCTATGCTGCCTCTGTGCAACATCCTGGAGAAAATGTCAGCCTCCTCTTTCTGACTCTCCAAAACTAGAAAACTTCTTTCGGACTCACTGTCTCTCCTTCCCTTCTCTGGCTCAAACTCTTCTGCCTGCTGCTCTCTAGAAAGTCAAACTACCCAAGGAAATTGATCTCGAGTGTCACAAGTGTATTATTCCATCTACCCATCGACTTCTTCTTATAATGTCAAAGTGGGACTCCAACGACCAAGATCAAATCTTAACCAATGGATGAGATTATTTCCTAGTCGATCCATGTGAGTTTCTAGATAATTCTCACCTTTCTCAATTAATATTGATTAATTAACCAGTTTTCCTAAGTTTAGACTTGGGAAATATTTATAAATTGGCTAATAATCTAATTGAGACATTTCTAGGTGGAATTTCTAGAAACAATTTATGGGTTAAGGAGAAATCCTATGTTTTAGCCTCTCCACAAAGTCTAGAGACTAGAACACCTCTGATTCTACAAAAACTAACACTCCCTCTTAGTGAGGAAGGTGTTCTAGTGTTGAACTGCTCCAACGCCCTGTCTCTGCATCATCCTCCATATGTTGTTGATGTCGGGCTACTGTGACTGCCTGCCACTGCCCACCAACCACTACACATCTTTGATGTTGCATCTGTGTTGCTGCTGACACAGTTATACTGCTACCAACTTTGCATCTACACTGCAACTCCCTCTCAACTGTTGTTGCTGCTACTGCAACAACTGCAACTAAGAAGCATTTGAAACACTGAATCATCTTTGTCTTTGTGTTGTATCTGTCTCATGAGCATCTGATTGCTACTAGCCTCTGCACTGTCCACTAAAGAATCTGCATTGTTGTTGACTCTACTACTGAGCCTCCTGCTCTATTTTCAACACTGCTCTGCACTCCTCAGTACCTGACTGCAACTAGTCTGCAACTGTCACTTCATAATCTAACTGCATCAACTGACATTGATCATATTGCTACTGATTACTGTGGGCCCCTGTAGCAAGGTAATGATCCATGAGGAAGACACCTCAATGGACCCTACCCAACCTCTGTGCAACTCTAAACTCTAATCTACTCATACTATTGTTGCTACTGCTTTGTTACTATCTCTGCATTGTTGCTACAATAACGAGTCTGATTTCCCCAGACCTTGAAGTACTAGCTTCCATAGGGTTGCTCCCTATGAAACTAGACTCCCTCTAAGTCTCAATCTCCCTATGGGATATCTCTCAGCCCCCTCCTAGCAACTCGCATTGTCCTACTGCACTGTGTTACCCACCACTTCGTGGGCGATATCCCTAGGAGAATTTTTTCTCCATGATGGACCTTAGTCGACAGCCAACAGTCCCTTACAGCCTTCTTCTAGCTCGTTCTGCCATTTCTCCACCACCTGAGCCAGCCATGTGGTCCCTCACCCATTTGTATTGATCGTATGTTTGAAGGTGGGCCTCCCGAATCTAAAAGTATGTCTTGTAATTTGGTAATTGAGTATTGGGTTTACCTATCGTGGACACTTTTGGACATAGATTCATGGGGGATTTGGAGGAAAGAGTGGGCTTAGTTTGTGCTCCTGTCCCCTTGATCTTTTTTGGATGTTACCCTTGGATCTTAGTCCCGTGGGATCTCCTTTATTGACCATTTGATTCTAGGGTGGTACTACTTGGGAAACCCCGACTTTGGGTGCGTGGTCCCGCCCCTTTATCTGCATATATTGTTCCCTTTCCACTCACTATACCCCCATTCATCATTTCTCCCACTTGGGTCCACATTGCCTCCCTGGGTCCACATAGTGTCAGGCCTAGAATGATGCCCCAGAGGTTGAAGCAGCTAAAAGAAAAAGAAAAAGCATAATTGGCCACACTTAACAGGAAATTGTACCACAAAATGCAAAAGATGGTCGAGACAAAAATAATTAGCACGTGGACAATAGCCAATACATGAGCTCTACCCCATACCCATGGTCATCACCCTGGTTCCATAGGCCCTAGATGAGCCTCCCTTATCATTTGGGAACCTATGATTGTCCCAACCCTTGGAGGGCAATAAACCGCCCTACCTAAAGAGGGTAATCATTGTTATATCTTACACATCATGATATTATCCTTTGAGCCCCGAATAGTTAATTAAAGAAAATTCATAAGAGGCAAAAAGAATATAAAAAAGGGTAGAAAAATCAAGGTCGAGGCACCTCGTGTACCACGATTGCTCCCTCCTGCACATTATATACCCAGGTGTGGGCTTCCCCTTATCTAGTTGCCCCTATGCCCCAATATGTGGCCCAGGATTGCCCCTCTCATTCCCTACTCCATTTCACTTATCACTTTCCACCCCCATTAGAGGAATGTACCTTGGACATACTATCCCTTTTAAGGGGCTTAAACCACCTAATAAGGTACTTGGCTAAACCCCTTTGGAGCACGAAGACACTAGCACGTGCCAAAGCCCACTACGAAAGGGCATGCCATTTTAAAGTTTCCACTTTGTTATCCATGGTTTGTAAGCTCTTTTACATGAATACTATAATGACTTGTTGTACTGGAAGGCTAGGGGACGCATTCGATCTTATACAGGATTGCAAGTGGTTTCCATTTGGGTTTGGTCTCCCTATATGGGGTCCTAACCCCCAGAGGGCTACATTAGCACCTATAAGGTGTGTAGAGAGCCATGGGCCTCCACAGCAACAGACAATACTCCACGGATCCCCACTGATGTTCAGAGACTACTAGAGATCCACTTTTGGGATGATGATGATATGCTTGGTATACTATGCCCAACAGGCCCCACAGGACCACCACATTCCTGGCAGATGTCCCAAGACTTGTACGATGTCAAGGTAGCGTTCATTCCATCATTCGAGCCCTTGCCGAGGATCTACACGCATCTTCCAAAGAACCTAACAAAGAAAACTCTCTTCCTACGCAAGATCCTCCCAAAAATGTCCCCTCTAAAGAGCCTCCCGAAGAGAAATCCCTTTCAAGAGATCCTCCAAAAAAGGATTCATAAACTAAAGCTGAACCTAAAAAGGGCCCTCAAAAGGGAGGAAACACCAAAAAGAAAGAAAAGGGAAAACATGCAAGGCTCACATTGACATGGATGCTACTTTTGGGAAGATGATCGTATTTGTCCCTTTGAAAGAGATTGCTAAGCTTCCCGAGCAACAACAGAAAATTAAGTCCTTGGGTTTTGAAGAGGAAGAACTACCTAAAGACTTGCAAAACATTCACATTCCCGATCGTAACCCAGGACACGAACCTTTTAAACTCACTTTGTCTATCAATGACCATTATCTCCATAATTGTATGCTTGACTCACGACTTCCGCAAACATCATGCCTTTAACTGTTATGAAGCAATTGGGTCTCAGTATCACCCAGTCATACAAGAAGGTGTGTGGATTTAACTCCAAACTTGTGGAAGTGGAGGGTTTCATTAAAGATCTTAAGGTCTCTTTGGCTAGGAACCCCGACATATCCCTTCTCATGGATATTGTTGCCATTGATATTCTTGATGTGTGGGAGATGTTGCTATCTAGGAAATGGGGAGCCACTATTGGGGGTCATGTTCAGATGGACCTATCATATGCTACCATCCCTAAATCCGATGGGACCCCTTTTATCCTTCATAGAGAAACCACCTAGCTATGTCATGTGATTGAGCCTGGGCCCTATTATGCAGCACATGACATTGAGAAACCTTCTCCCATTCTCCCTTCACAAAAGCTCTGTATCCTGAAAAGGCCAACTCACAAACCAAGCAAAAGGTGGAAGCCTGAAAAAGAATATAAAGTAGGGGACTTGGTCTTAGTGGACGAAGATTTGGTTCCCGTCAAGATTCATGGGAAAGTTGGGGATGACTATTACGACATTGCTAAACTCAACGACGAACTTTGGCCTCGGCCAGTCAAAATAAGTCGCATCACTCCTTTCCTTGATACTTGACGATGTACTATATGCATGTTAGAGTAGGATGCATTGCATGTTGATTTTTTGCATTAGATCTAACCTCATAGGATATTTCTCATGATAGATTAGCTGTGTTTAGATTAAAAATTGCATATTTTATTACATGTTGATTTGATGAGTTGACATTAAGCATGGGTGATCATAAGACACTGTGAAAAAATGTTGCCCCCTGGCTTTGATCATTGACATGTGCAAATAACAGGTCTACGATGTCCAAGAGATTGTTGGAGTTCTCGTGATATCTCGTTTGAGTAGCCTTGCCCACTTCTTTGAGAGTTCGCGTCCCAGTTGGAGCCAGATATTACCCACCACTTCGTGGGTGATATCCCTATAGGAGAAATTTTTCTCCATGATGGACCTCAGCCGGCAGCTCCTTACAAGCTTTTTCTGTTTTCTCCATGATGGTAGCATCGGATGTGCTCTAGCCTTGTAACTTTGTATATAGGCTAAGACACATGTATTCCATAATACCCAGAAAGGATTTTGGAAAATTCCACTTAGAGATGGTTTAATTAAATTAATTAATCATTTTTTTAATGTTTTCTAAGTCTACACTTAGGGAAACTGATTAATTAAAGGATATTAATTAAACTAAATGTGAATCTTCTATATAAAGTCATGGATCACCTTCAAGTTAATCTTAGCCCTTGATTATGTTTTAATCTTGGCCGTTGAAGGGTCAATGAAAGATTATAAGGAGGGTGAAGGGCCTATGGAAAACACATCAGACGGAGAAAGAATCTAGAGATTGATTTCTTCAGCCGAAGGAAGAATCAAAGTGGTTCTCAATTGCAGAGAGGGGAAGTTGAAATCTCCAAGAGGGAGAATTTCTTAAGTATAGAGAGTACAAGAAGAGAAGAGAGAAGGGAGCCATAGCAGCAACGCAAAGATAGCCAAGCAGTAGCTACATTGGGCTAGCGCAGAGCAGCAGAGGGAGTTTCGATTTCAGTTGGAGAGGCAACTGAGGATTCATCTAGTATCCAGAGGGAAAATTTGGAAGAGAAGAAAACTCTAGTCTCACACAATAATGAGCACCGAGGTAGTCATAACAAGCAGCAGCAGCAGTGACACAGTGACAGCGTGGGGGACGCTGTCACTACGCAGAAATTACACGGAGCTACTCAGTGTGGGTTCAGGTCAGTGTCGGAGCTTCATAGTGAAGTGAGAATTGCCTCACTAAGCCTATTCTCATCAGCGTTCTTCAGGTGATTGATTGATAATTACAACCACACATTTGTACTCAGAATTTCTACATAATAAAGAAACCCTCAGATCTGCTACACTGATTTTCCCGAATTGGGTTTTTTTCGGGGACAATTGTCCAAAAATAACGGTGTCTATGTGTGAATACTTGTCCTATTTCTTTTATGTTGTTTATTGATCGTGAAGTCTGCATCATATTTTATTTTGTTATTTAAAACAGTGAAATGTTAAATAATTGTGTTTGAGAATGCAATAGAAGAAATTTAATAAGTAGCTGCAATAGAATTCTACATTATAGAATTTTCACATGGTATCAAAGCTGTCATATCCAAAGGAAGCAGGGTCAAAGAGGAGACTGCACAAACTAGAAGCTTCAGAAGGGACGCAGCACAGAGAAAAGAAAGCACAGATAAGTATGGCAGACTTAGATGTTTTATCCTCTAGGTTAAAAGAGGATTGTGCATGCTTGTCAAGTTCAGCATCTACAAGAATATGGTATATTGATAGCGGGGCTTCAGCTCATATGACTGGAGTACGAGAATATTTATCGAGCTATAGGGAAGTGCAGATGAACTTCCAAATCACTATGGGGAATAGCACGAAATGCACTCCAATTGGGAGAGGAGTCGTAGTGTTTCAGACGGAAGCTGGAACTAGTGTCAAGGTCACAGATGTACTACATGTGCCAAGGCTTGGGATGAATTTAATCTCAGTATCCCAGTTGCAGGACAAAGGGTATGACATACACTTTATCAGGAAGAAGGTATATGTCAAGCATCCAAGTTGGAAGAAAAGAAGGCAAATCGAAGTTAGAAGCAACAGACTATACAGGTTGCAGCTTGAAACTCCGATGGCACTTATCAGTAGTAATCTTGAAGACAAGAAAGGGTTGAACGAACTTTGGCCTAGAAGAATGGGGCACTTGCACCATGGTGCATTGAAGATGCTTAGAGAAACAGTTGATGGGGCACCTGTTCTCAACACGGAGCATGATGATGTATGCCGAGGATGTGTACTTGGGAAGTACGCTAAGGCAGCCTTTCCCAAAAGTGAAAACAGGGCAGCAAGCATATTAGGATTGATATACTCAAATATCTATGGACAAATGTCCACTAATGCTCTCAAGGGTGGCAAACATTTTTTCACATTCATTGATGATCACTCCAGGAAGACCTGGATCTACTTCCTGAAGACAAAAGATGAAGTCTTTGAAAAGTTCAAAGAATTCAAGGCTCTTGTTGAAAATATGATGGGGAAGAAAATCAAGACATTGCGTTCAGATAATGGTGGAGAATACATAGATGGAGACTTCACAGATTTCTGCGCAAAGGAGGGCATAAGGAGAGAGTGGACTGCGCCATACAATCCCGAACAGAATGGTGTGGCAGAACGGAAAAAACAGGACAATTGTAGGTGCAGCCAAGGACATGTTATTCGACCTTGATTTGCCCATATATCTATGGGCTGAAGCCTGCAATACAGCAGTGTACATCCAGAACAGGACTCCTCATAAAGCATTGAGAAAGAAAACTCCTGAAGAAGTTTTCACAAGGAAGAAACAGGAGGTAGGACACCGTCGGATATTTGCTAGCATGTCATACTATCATATACCAAGCAAGAAGAGAAGCAAGCTTGATCAAACTGCAGAAAGGGGGTTTCTTGTAGGATGTAGTGAAGTCTCCAAGGCATATAGGATCTATATTCCTAGCAGCAGGAAAGTTGTGATAAGACGTGATGTTAAGTTCATGGAGGATAGAGCTTTTCAGAAATCACGTGATATGCCGACAAAGGATCAAACTGCAGAAGTTCCCTTGGTCCAAGAGTAGCAGGGGCACCAAGAAGGACAGACAGAAAGACAGACTTTGGTACCCAGTATAGGTACTAACATTTTCTTAGAAGAAGATCAGGAGGACACTCGGTCTGAGGAACAGCCAGATCAAGAGAAAGAGTTGAGAGAACAACCTTCCACCAATGGTCGGATTAGCAGGGAAGCTCAGCAGATACTAAGGGACGCAGAAAAATTTATTGGGACTCCCAGGAATACGAAGAGACAACGTAGACCCCTTGACAGGTACCAGGCTTTGGTTGCTCAAGTAGAGGAACCCTCCAGCTTCCAATAAGTTGTTCAGCACTAGGTATGGGTAGATGCCATGATAGAGGAGTATGCATCTATCATGACAAATGATGTTTGGGAAGTTGTGCCCAGACCTCAGAGCAGATCAGTTGTTGGATCATAATGGATCTACAAGATCAAATATGTTGCAGATGGTAGTGTGCTGAAATATAACGCAAGGTTCGTGGCAAAAGGGGGTAATCACTGATATATCTTACACATCATTCCCTTATCCTGTGAGCCTCTAGCAGTTAATTAAAGAAAATTCATAAAAGGAAAAAGGCATATAAATAAGGGTGGAAAAATCAAGGTCGAGGCACCTCATGTACCACGATTTCTCCCTCCTACACATTATATACCCAGGTGTGGGCTTCCCCTTATCTAGCTTCCCCTATGCCCCAATATGTGGCCCAGGATTACCTTTCTCATTCCCTACTCCATTTCACTTACTTATCACTTGCCACCCCCATTGGAGGAATGTACCTTGGACATACTATCCCCTTTAAGGGCTTAAACCACCTAATAAGGTACTTGACTAACCCCCTTTGGAGCACGAAGACACTAGCACATGCCAAAGCCCACTATGGAAGGGCATGCCATTGTGAAGTGCCCACTTTGTTATCCATGGTTTGTAAACTCTTTTACACGATTACTCTAAATGACTTGTTGTACAGTGTACTGGAAGGCTTGGGGACGCATTGGATCTTATACAGGATTGCAGGTGGTTTCCATTTGGGTTTGGTTTCCCTATATGGGGTCCTAACCCCCAAAGGGCTACATTGGCACCTATAGGGTGTGTGTAGAGATCCATGGGCCTCCACAGCAACAAACAACACTCCACGGACCCCCACCGATGTTCAGAGACTACTAGAGATCCACTTTTGGGATGATGATGATATGCTTGGTACATTATGCCCAACAGACCCCACAAGTCCACCACATTCTTGGCAAATGTCCCAGGACTTTTACAATGTCATGGCAGCGTTCATTCCATCATTCGAGCCCTTATTGAGGATCTATAGGCATCTTCAACTCATATGGAGACCCATGGGGTCACTAGTGTGCCCCCACACCCGTTGGGAGCACCACAGGTCTACTACTTGGAGAACAAGGGGCCACCCCCTTGTCCACATACTTTAAGGATTTTATTCATCATTATGGCACTTCTAGAAATTAGTAGGCCTTTGGAGGGCCCCAAGACATGCAAATATTATTATTTGACCTCCTAAGAGGCTTATTATTCCATTTATGGGCTAGTTTGGTGGGCTTGTCACCAAAAGTGGTTTTATTTGCACATTATTTTATTATTAGGGGCTAATGTAGGCTCATAGGCTAAATCGAACTCCTAAAAGGGGTATAAATTGGAGTTAGTTGGATTCATTTGTATCATCGCTTGACTTGGGATCTCTATCTCTTAAGAGAATTTTGCATTTTTTCCTTGGTGGAGATTTTTGGATGATGGATGAATTTTGATGTAAGGATTTGGGCTACTTCAATCTTGGAGCTTCTTATGTGAAAATGTGATGTTGGTTGGATATACTCTCTAACATTGTAAGTGTAAATTTGATGTTATTTTTCTAGTTGTTGCATACTACTGAATTTCGCTATAATTCGGGCTAATTGTTGCATGATTGAAATGTGGAATTATGTGTCTATTTAGCTTATTCTATGTATGGGCCATTGTTATATGAATGAAATGTCCTAGAGATCATTTTATCTCGATAAGATTGCACCATTTGTATGAAATATAAATGCTTGAAGGTCACTTTTCTTATCTTTCCCTTAACATTGGACGAAGCTAACTTTCTAGGCCTCCTTGAACAAGAAACCGAATTCTTATTCATTATTATCCTTGACTCCATATCCCAAAGTGAATTAGGCACTGATCCCTCACAAAAGGGTGGTCAATTTCCCCTATTTTTCACATTTTTCCCCTTTTCCTATGTCTAGCCCCATTAGGTTTCCTAGGGCATCAAATTCCCGGGAATCTAGCCGCAGGAAAACTTCAATCTCCTAGAGGCAACTGCGTTGGTGGGTCCCCTCACTCTCCTCCGAATTTGGTCCAATTCCAACGATGGAATCTCTCGGTACCTCAAGTGCTAGCTCTAAGACCAAGTTTTGCCCTATGTTTCCCAAGGCTAGCACATAGCAGGATCAATTTGACCTTTTGAAGTAAAAATATTTGTTTGATCCTTTCCCCTCACCTTGTCCAAGATAGGAGCATCATTGGTTGCTATATTCCATCCCCGAACCTGGGTTGGATCCACTTGGTCCCGTGTGGTCCCATTTGTTGTTAAAGATTATTCATCAAGGACTATTTGGGAATCCAAGTTCTTATAGGATTTTAGGGATTGGGAAGTACCTCTACAAGTTGTACGCTTCATACTTTCCCTCCAATCCTCACCCCCTTTCCTCTAGAAGATCAAGTCGCTTGCTAAAAATGCAAGCAAGTTTCATTCTTTATACTATCCTAGGAAAGGGTTTAAGGGGTCACCTATCAACTATTCATTGACATATCCTTTATAAGTGGCTTCCCAAAAACATCGGGACTCCTCCCATCGGTGAAATTCCATAAAGAGCAGGGAGCCTTAGCTGTGGTGACAGTGGGCTAAGTCTCCACCGTTTCCCTCTTAGGAATCCCTTTTAGGTCTCCTGCTAGTTTGTGTGGTAACACACTGGAAATTGGACTACGTAGTTCTGTGTGGGGAATCTTATGGCTGGAACTACACCTGAATACTACAACTAGGCAATTCTCAACGCATGTGTTACTGCAACTAGTCTGCAACTGTCTCTCGAGTACTAATTGCGACTAGCTTTGCTACAGTCATCTCACCTGGTGACACTAAACCTGCTACTATAATACTGTGGGCCCCAGTAACAAAGGTGTTGATCCTACTGCAACAACTGGAACTGATCAAACTGATCTCCTTGCTGCATCTGCACAGGATCCTGCCCATTTTGGCAAATTAGAGTATCACACTCCTCCTCATCCTGGATTTGGTGCCTCACTACTTCCTTTCGAGCTTTGTTCCTTAATGGGACCTTTCTTCACTTTGCAACTCGCACTGGATAACTCATACTTCCTTCGCCACTTGTCTCCAACAACTAGAAGTCGATCTGCTGCCCAAATCTGCATTCTGGCTAACTCGCACGACCTCCTCTAGCAATCTTGTACGACCATCTCTGCAAAACCTACAAAACTCAAAAACTGGAAAATAAATAGGAATCTCCTCCTATTTTCCTCCTTGGCTACCTGTTTTGAAACTCGCACTCCCTTCTGGAATGCGCATAATTGCTCTGTCTGCCTCGGTCTGCCTTCAACTGATTTCTAGAACCACTCGCTCAGCCTTTCCGAATGTCCTCCGGAAAACTAGCACACAAAGTGTAACCTCAACAACTTGAACTGGCTTGTCTGGAAAACTCGAAAGGCCTTCTGCAACTAGAAAATTATGGATATCCTCTAGAAAACTGGTACTAGAAACCCTATAGGAAAATCTGGAAATCCCTCCCTCTATGTGTGCACTTTCTCTTCCACCTGGCACTGATTCTGCTCTAGAAAACTGCTGCAAAACCTTTTGTACCCAGACAAGGAATCTACTCAACGAAAATATGGATCTGCTTCACCGGAATTGCTTCCCGACTTCACTACTGCCTGTTGGAACTGCTACTGGACTCTGCGAATTTTTCCAGCCAACTACACCAAAAAAATCAAACCCTATACCTAGTAGTTTGAACTGCCTGGCTAGCCTCTGCGTATATATGGAAATCGAGCTGCCAAACTCCCTCTAAATCTGGATGATTTCTTCCTTCCATTTCTGAGCTTCTTGTCTGATCAAATTTTCTCTAATACCATGTGAAAATTTCACCACTGAAATTCTATTGCGTCAACTGGAATTAATTCTTCTAACTGATAAATTAAATATTCAATTTATTGCTATGGCAACAACGAATTAAACACACTGCAATCTTCACAAATAAAAATACTACGGAAGATAACTGGAAACTAAGAAAACACTGGCACGCACACATAAAATATGACAGTTATTTTTGGACAAAATTCCCAAAAAAACCCAACTTGGGAAAATCGGTGCAACAACTAAGGGTTTTTATTGTAAGCAACAGTGAGAAATTCTTAGTACAATAAATATCGGCAAACTGGCGAATCTATCCAAGAGAAATACAAGCAAAAAATCTCTAAGGGAAATTACCCTCTCTGAGCAATCTCGGCACTGTCTGACCTCTGAAAAGCTAGTCGTCCAACCAGCTCTGCGCAGGCCTGCATCACCCTAGCACAGTGCCTCACACGCTTTGCCTAAATCAGCTGCCAATCTAGCTGTGCTTCCTACTGCTGACTGAGAAACTGTCTCTCCGACACTCTGGAAAATATTCCTAGCCTTTGGAGCTGAGAACAAGCTCCTCTTCAGCTCGATCGAATTGCCCTCTTGAGGCTCTGCACTGCCTCTACGCAGCTTCCTAGAGAGAATCTCAGTCTCCTCTTTTTTGCTCTTCGGAACTAGAAAACTTCCTCCAGACTCACTGTCTCTGCCCCTCTCTCTCTTTGATTCCCTTCACTGCCTCAAACTCTTCCTACTGTTGCTCTCGGGAAAGTCGAACTGCCCAAGGAAATCGATCTCGAGTGTCACAAGTGTATTATTCCATCTACCCATCGACTTCTTCTTATAATCTCACTGTGGGACTCCAATGGCCAAGATTAAATCTTAATCAATGGATGAGATTATTTCCTAGTCGATCCATGTGAGTTTCTAGATAATTCTCACCTTTCTCAATTAACATTAATTAATTAATAATTTTCCTAAGTTTAGACTTAGGAAATATTTAAAAATTGGTTAAAACTTAACAACCTAATTGAGACATTTCTAAGTGGAATTTCCATAAACGATTTTTGGGTTATGGAAAACTCTTGTGTTTTAGCCTCTCCACAAAGTCTCGAGACTATAACACCTCCGATGCTACAAAAATTAACACTCCCTCTTAGCAAGGATGGTGTTTTAGTGTTGAACTGCTCCAACACCCTGTCTCTGCATCATCCTCCATACGCTGTTGATGTCTGGCCACTATGACTGCCTGCCATTGCCCACCAACCACTGCACAACTCTAATGTTGCATCTATGTTGCTGCTGACACTGCTATACTGCTACCAACTCTGCATCTGCACTACAACTCCCTCTCAATTGTTGTTGTTGCTACTGCAACTAAGAAGTATCTGAGAAGTCTCCTTCAATGCTTGAAAAAGGAGCAAGAATCAATTCTCTAAAACAAGAGGGAATGAGGATATCCTCCTTGGTTGAGAGGGAGTGATGATGAACATTGTATTCTCTTCTATCATGTGTGACGCATTAGGCTAGAACTAACAGTGATACATCTAATGAAGGCCATGGTAGGGAGAATGGACGATTGGATAAGCATCCAAGATTAATGCTCCTTGAGGATAAAGAATCCAATATAGGAAGTATTCTTGTTGACCTACACTTTTTTAGGATAAGATAGGTATCCAAGATAAGAGTGGTCAAAGAGGACCGATATTCTTTGAGGATTGGGAATCCAAGATGACAATAATCCTAAAAGGACATGCCTAGTACCTTGAGAGGTAGTGTGGTATCTCACGTAAAGCCTCCTAACATTATGCTCTGATATAAGAAGAGCTTTTCATTTAAGGCCTTACTATGTTGACAATGATGGTTATGATGTTGATGCTTAAAGATGGCTTAACAATCTGACTCTTCTTATGAGAACTCTTCAGTTTGGGAATATCATTGTATCGATTGTACAATTATTAATACATCCGTAGTTAAGATGGAGTGTTGGAAAATCTAATTATTTTCGGTCTTCATAATTGTAATTGTACTCATGTCATTATGTATATCTTATGTAACAAGAAAAAAAAGAAAGAAAAATTATTATTTTCAAGCATGGATTTCATGCTTCTTTTGATTGGTCACCTAGGTTAAGCATGTGGTTCTTCATGCTTCTAGGTTTTGTCAAGTCATAAGAATTATTGTCATGAGTCAAGAGAGTCAATATCATTTATATAAGACCCATTTGGGCAAGTTGTAACATGAAAAATAATTTATTTTTGTGTTTAGAATGTTAAAAAGACCTCCAAGCACAAGTCGGCCCTGCCAGTGACAAGTCGGCCTAGAAGAGGCTATTTGACCACCACAAATGAGTATATATAGAAGCAGTTTCAACCTAATTTGGAGACATATTTGATTTTCTCAAGAAACAAGTTCGATCTGAAGCAAGATAAGCAAGAAAAGAAGATCGAAAGACTAGAGGACAAGGAGAAAGACCAAGTGAAGGAAGGAGATATGAAATCTTCTCTATTTCTATCCATGCGTACGAAAATTAGGGTTTCTGCAGCGATTGCAGGGCCGAAAATTGCAGGTCGAAGTTGCAGATCCAAAGCTAGGGGCGAAGCTGAGATTTGAAGTTGGTTGAAGAAGGATTGATCCTTGTTGACTTGGTTGACCTTTGACCTAATTGGAGGGGATTCTTGGAGGGCTAACTTGGTGCATGGAGGAGAACTTGGTCTAGGGTTTTGGGCCTTGGTTTTCTCATTTGCACTGACTCTATGAGAAGAGAAGAGATTCTTTTGGGTCTTCCCCCTGGAGGGATTTTTCCCTAGCTTGGAGCCTACTTCCTATGTCATTTGTCTTTATTGTTCATGCTCTTGATAATTGTTTGATAAAGAGAACTTAACTACGAATATAAAGAAGCTAATATAAGATCACAAACTTTTATCAAGGATAAGGAAAATTGTTTTAATAAGCCGCCCTACTACATTCTCCATCTAGATCAACATCATTAGGGACAAAAATCATTAAAGTATTATAGTGGACCATATTCAATGTTAGAGGCACAAAAATACTTCACAAAACAATGCCTTCAATTGTATTTCTACCTGATGATTTGTAAGCAAGTTACCACACTTGTGTTAGGGACAATTATGCAGTTATCCCTATTAGGTGTTTCCAAGCTCCAAACAGGGGAGACAGTTCCTAGGCAGTCCCAACTATCCTTATATGTATGTGATAAATGTGATCATGGATTAGGAAAGACTTCAAGGAAGATGCCACAAACATGGTACAAGTTGAAGGAGGTCCAACATCTCGAGTATAATGATAATAAGAGGGAGAAATCATAGAGGCATGATTTATCCAATTCCTTGGCTTGCTTTTTCCACCCCTTTGGGGCACCTTTTACTTCAATTATTGTCTTTTCTTTCTCGCTTAGCTTGGGTGACCAACTTTCTTTATGCATTTCCAGTACCCCTTAAAAATGTAGCAGTTTATCGCTCATTGAGGCTAGAACATTCATAAGTTCCTTTATTTAGATAGAGCATGAAATGCTTAGGAACTAGGTGATGGCTAATGAGGGGAATAAATATCATGCTAGGCTTTTGCCCATGTGTTTATTATTTGTCCCGTGTAATGTTCACTATAAATTGATGGGCTAATGGAGGATGAAGCATCCTATCAATCCCCGTAGGTTATAGTCTTGGATAAAAGGGCAAAACCCCAAAATTTCCAATGTTTGGGCAACAAGGGGGCAAGTTTTGGGGCAACTAGGGAAAAAAGCCCAAAGTTTGTGGTTTCCATGAACCCCTCTTAATTAATTAAGCAGAAAAATCCCCTCAAGAAAATCTATAAATACAAGAAGGTTAGAATCATTTGAGCAACACTGGATTGGATCAATTTTATCTCTGTTTTTCTTTGAGCCTAAGGATTTTAGGGTTTTAAGACCCCATTTCTATTTAACTAGTTTCGGTGGATGTGATCCCACCCTAACTAGTCACTATTATTTGTCCTGGCAAACATGAAAATTTATCTTTCTGAAGGACAGCAAATCATGTTGGGAAGGCTGAGGCAAGATATCTGATTTTCTCCTGAGGCTAGTCGAATTTGTACTGAGGAAGAAGGTCGAATTATCTTGAGGCGAAGGTAACGAATTTCTGAGGTAGATGGCATCCTGAGACAAAGATAAATCTGTGACAAACGAGCGAGAGTTTCCTGAGCATAGACAAGGGTTCCCTAAGCTTATACGAGTGTTAAATTCAATAAAAAATGAACCCTTCCTGAGGTCAGTTAAGGACGGATCAAAGCCTGTGATGGATTGAAATTTTATGAGGCATTACAATAGCCCTTAAGCTAATTCAGAGAATTTCTAGGAAATTCGGAAGCCAATTTAAGGTAGATTCGGAAGGAGATTTTGATCTAACCAGCTCGTTGTCATCCTGAGTCAACTCAGATCCCAACTCTGAAGTTTTGTGACTCCCGGACAATTCCCTGTAACAAAATTAGGGCTTCATCATGAAGCCACTCAGATATCTCTTTTGATTAGAACCTACAAGGAATTGCAAGTTGTGGATCAGTATAATATATTTCAGGTCATTTGAATAATTGCTTGCTAGTCAAATTATGTTGGATTTTGGAACTTAAACTGGAGTTGATGCTAAATCTGTGGATTGATTGAATTATGGTATTGTATTGAATGGTATATTGTTACATGTTGTTGGAAGAGTCGTACTGCTAATTGAAAACATTTTTTTTTAATTCACTCTATTACTGAATTAATTAATTTTACTAAACAAGCAAGGGAACTGTGTGAGAAACATTAATTATTTAAGAAACCCTAGGGAAAAAATCTCCCTAGGATATTACAGTGGTATCAGAGTTGTGTGTTTTGCTAGCTTGAGGGATTGTGATGGAATCTAGTTGTTGACCAACACTATTTCTCACCAGAGTGATGACTTATCCCAAGACAGTCATGAAAGATTGGAAGGAATTTTGGTTTAATCCTATCACTGATCTTCATAAGTATCAACCATAAAACACGTGTTTGAGGAGGAGAAGGAGCTCCCAGGTCAATGTACAATTTACATGCCTATACACTCATGTAAATAAAAGAGATCAATCTCTTGAACATGATGATAAGAGCGACCAACAGGAAGCAGTCACAAGGAAATGTAATGATTTTTGGGCTAGTTGTCAGAAAAACAGATCAGGTGACACTGCTGATGAACCCCAGATAGAAAAACAAAGTACAAGAGAGGCCACATCTTCAACAAAGGAGTAAATTGATAAGACAAAATCTTCCAGGCAAGAGATGCAGTCAGCGAGAAAAGAGATGGGTTTGGAACAGATGCTCAGGCCTTTAAAAATACTAGCTTCTGCAAAACAGATACTAAAAGAGGAAGAACCTTCATAGGACATGCAAGAAGAGAAGCCCAAAATAAATCCAAAGGAATTAAATCCATTTCTCAAAGGCGGGGGTTCAAGTTATCCATAGGTCAATGAAGATGAACCACAAAAGGCAAGGGCAGAAAAGTTGCAACCACCACCTGATGTTGGTGATGGAGGTGCAAGTTAGCGATTGAAATCTTTGAAGCGAGCACAAGAACAGGCAACTCGAGAAGGTTAGAAGCTTGATGAGGTAGTCCAAGAGCAATGGGCTTCATTGGTGCAAATGAATGCATCTGTATCAACTACTAGAGCAGCTTCTAGTCGTGCTCATTTGCATGCAATCAGAGACAGGGAAAGAGAATAGAAAGGTGAACATAGAAATGGAGGCCATGAAGGTACTTATAATGAAATAGACAAGGATGATCAAAGGATAAGCGATAACAACAAAGATTATTTGACGGATGTTTATGATCATGAATCAGACATGAAAACAC
The DNA here is from genome assembly GCA_034641835.2 of Pinus albicaulis. NCBI lineage: Eukaryota > Viridiplantae > Streptophyta > Pinopsida > Pinales > Pinaceae > Pinus > Pinus albicaulis. The sequence goes on along the minus strand of CM076576.1, from coordinate 759,927,438 downwards.
CTAAAATAAATGAATCCTTATCTTGGATAAACAACAAGAAAGGTAATGTTTCCCATACAGAGGATGCAAATATTATCCGAACCGGCGAACATCAATATCTTGCCTAAATAAATTTTCAAATGATGGTAGTTTTCTTGAGAATATGAATAAACTAAAAAACAAAGACTCTGATATTTCCTCAATAGCAGTAGGTTTGAGATGGAAAGAGGCTTTAGTGAAAGAGAAAGAGGCTTCAGTGAAGGTTCACAGTCAATCAATGCCAAGGATGAAATTCCTATACCAAATCCTCCTTCTCAACATGATGTTAAAACACATGATTCTTATAAATATGGGGTGATTGTTGTTGATCGTGCATCAAATGTACAAATATTGACCACAAATCAATTGGCAACAAAGGCAATGCAGTTACGGTCGAAGGGAAAGCATGCAGAGGCAAGTGAACTTTTGAAAGAGTCACAAAATATGGCAAAGGTGAACAACACTAGTAAAGAAAAAATTATATCTCGAGCAGACATCATTAGAGGTGATACAAGGAAGCATGACACTCAGTCTAAGCAAAGAAAAGAGGATGATGCAGATGCAAATTTGGCTTCAAATATTATATGCAAAAAACAATATAAAATTGTTACTCAAGCAGATGATGAGTAAGACTATGATGAAATTGATGATATAGGAGAAAGAAAAAAGAAGATAAAACAACAAATTGGCAATAATAGTCCACTGAGAATTCAAAAGCACATCATAAGTTATAACTTAGCAAGAGCATTGTCATCTTTGTTTTGAGAATCCTCGTCTTATAAATTCCAAGGGATACTGTTCCATGATCGATGGACAGGTTTCACAACCAGATCTTGTGCATTTATATGGAAGAAATGAATAGCGAGGAAATGAAATTTTATCATATGAATGTCCAATTGTTTCACAACCAACTTCATCTGCTTGCTATCGCACAGGTCGTAAAATTGATTCACAAAGTACAAAACACCATACAAGTAATGTAATAGCACACAGTCATCCTGGGAAGCTTTTCACAAATGGGAACAACTTTAAACTGTGAAAATTTCTGAATACAGAAACCCTACTGCAGTATATTGATTTAATTCTCCTACGTGTTTTATTTAATTAACAAGTTATTTAACTGAAGTATTTAGAAAAACATCAAAGTAAACACAAATGCAGCCTACACATACATACAGATCATTTACTGAAACAAAGCGCACATATGGCAAAGGACACACATGATTTTTCGGACAAATGTCCCCAGAAAAACCGGTGCAGCAGCTTTTAAAGGTTTTTATTATTAAGAAGAATTTGAATACATCAAGGGCAGCAATAGTGGTTTGCTCGACAGAGAATTTAACGGCAAATGTACCTTATCACTCGGAGACAGAAAATATGGTTGATTCAAACCCTCAAGGGAATTACTGAATACGAGCCCTTTCTGACCCACTGGTACCCCAGCGTTGTCCCTCTAGCCTCTAGTCAGCCTCTCCTACCCAGCATAGCCTCTGTGCAGCACAGGCTGCCCCTACGTCACCATTTTGGGTTCAGTGTTGCCTCTACGTCACCCTGAAGGCCCTCTGCGTTACCTCTGCGTCAGCCTAATTGGGTTGTGTCCCTCCTGCTAGGCCTCTGCATTACCTGGTACGGATATGCCTCTCTAATTAAGTATTCTCGACCTCGGATCAGTGTAATCCCTCGTCAATCTGCCCCTCACTAGCACTGCAAGCTCACTCGAAGATTCTCAGCAAACCGCGCCCCATAATTTCGACTTAGCTCAAGTGCTACTGCAATGTGTGTATTCTCCAACTGACCCCAAGCCTTCCTTTAATACTTTTCTCGTTGAGCAATCAATGGTCATGATCTAATCTCTAATCAACGGCTAAGATTAGAAAAGACTTGATCCACTTCACTTAGAACATTCTCACCCACATGTGTAAATTAATTCACTTTAATTTTTTAATTTCCCTAAGTTAGACTTAGGGTCCCTATTAAAAAATTTAATTATTTCAATAACTTTTACACCGGGTGGAATTTCTTCAAACGATTTCTGGGTCTTGGAGATCTCATGTGTCATGGCCCCTCCACAAAGTTTTGGAGCTAGAGCACATCAGATGCTACCCAAAATCTCAACACTCCCTCTTAGCGAGGAATCTGCTCTAGCAACACTTCACTCCAGAAGTGTTACTCTAATCTCCGGCATCGGTCCTCTGCGTTGCTGATGTTTGGCTTGTTGCCGTCCATCCACTGCGTTGCTGCTTTTTGTACTGCTACCCATGACTCTGCTAAAGTCACTGCCACATCTGTATTGCAGCTCCCTCTCAAATTGCTACATCATGCTGCCTATAGCACTGCCACTGCTAACTGCTGCACTGCAACTCAATTGCTGAGAAGTAAGCAATTGAAGGACAATCACCCAACAACTGACAGACAAGTCAGTCTAGCTGCATCTCATCACTGAAGCACCCTCTATTGCTGCTCTGTGTTGTCTCTCTGAAGCTATATGTTGTCTGTTGCACTGCACTGTGTAAGCACTGCCTCTACGTTGTTGAAATCCCATCAGCCTCTACACTGCTACTTCCACGTTGTTGTTGCCTCTCCTCTGCGCTGCTCCAGTCTTCAGCGTTCAAGCATTGCCTTGTGTCTTTCCATGATCTTTTGCATCCACTGACTCTAGTAATCCTACTACTGTTTTAAGGCTCTCGTAGCTCGTATGTGATCCAAGAGTTTGGGCACCTCATGGATCCCGCCACCATTTGTAGCTCAATCTACAGATCTATGTCGCCCCACCTCTTCTCTTGAGGTACATGAGCACTCATGGCCACATCATCATCATTGCCATCATCTCCTTTCGTTGCTGCTACCTTGGAATCTGAATCTTCCTTGCCCTTCTTCTTAGGACAAGTATTGGCGAAGTGTCCCAATTCGCCACATCTAAAGCACCGGACCTTAGATAGGTCCTTCTTCTTCTTCCCTTGCTGCCTCTGTCCCTAGGGCTGCATCTTCCTACTCCTCTTTCTTAATTTTGACTCCTCCACTACTGAATCCCCTCTTGGTTATCCTCCTAATCTCCCCCTGACGAAGGATTGCCCACATGCCCCCCCAGCTTGGGAGTTGTGCTCTGCCCAAGATATTTTGGACAAAGGTCTCCCACTCATCGGTGACTGCATTCAGGGCAGTCCTCACCATGAGTCCATCATCAGGAGTTTCCCCCATGGCAATCAGTTGGTCTCGAATACTCTGCAATCTAAAGAGGAAAGGATCGATCTCCTCTCCCTTGTGCATCTGGAACATCCGCATACGATTCTCCATAAGCATCTTCCTCTGGACGGAGCTACCTTGATACAACATGGTTAATGTTGTCCACACCTCGTTTGTCGTCTTCTTCTCGGCAATATGCGAAACCACATGATCTTTCACTCCATCCATGATCAAGCATTTAGCCTACACCTAATTTTCATTGAACTTGCTAGATTGGAGGTTTCTGTGGTGTAGTTTTTCAGATGTAAAACTCGGAAAATCCACAGTAGTCATTTTTAGTTCTTCAGAGCATCAACATCGGTCGGCACATCTAGGACGTTCTCAACATGGTCTCTGATGTCATACTCCTCAAGGACTGTCAGTATTTTGGCTTTCCAAATAGCTAAATTAGACACACCGCCTAACCTATTCTGATCTCTCAGTCCATACGGGGCCATCTCTGCTCAAACTGTCGAAGCAAGTGCTCTTCTCCCTTCTACTGCTGCTACAATCAGCAAAAGACCAAATCTGGGTTTCTTGGCGATAGAAACCCTCTAAAGTGTATGCTCCCTCTAACAAATGATTTCCCTCCCAGAAATCCTTCACCTATTCTGTCGAATCAACCCTCTACGATCACTCCACTTGATCGAATCTTACATTTCTTGGATAGAAATTCTGTTGAGGGATTGTTTCCCCCTACTTTGTCAACCCTGTTAGGCATTGTTCTACACCAACAGAAACAATGCCCCACCAGTAACCTCGAAGAATCGAAACTGCACTTCCAGCCCTGGCAACAGGCACAACGTCACTCCATCTGGGACTGCGTCACCCTCTAGGGCCTGCATCAACTCAGCGTGAGCTTAACAGGCTCTGTGTCACCCTCTAGGGCCTACGTCAGCTCTGTGTGAGCAGACTGGCTCTGTGTCACCCTTTTGTACGTTGTCCCTCTGGCGCTGCGCTGCCTCTTCTTGGATCTGTGAGCTTCAGCTGCCCTCCTACAGCAAAAAATCTTAAGCCCCTTGTTGATGGCTTCAGCTTGATCTGCAATCAATATGATACCATGTGAAAATTTCTGAATATAGAAACCCTACTGCAGTATATTGATTTACTTCTCCTACTTGTTTTATTTAATTAACAAGTTATTTAACTGAAGTATTCTGAAAAACATCAAACTAAGCACAACTGCAGCCTACACATACATACAGATCATCTACTAAAACATAGCGCACATATGACAAAGGACACACATGACTTTTCGGACAAATGTCCCCAGAAAAACCCAATGCGAGAAAACTAGTGCAACAGCTCTTAGAGGGTTTTTATTATTAAGCAGAATTTGAATATATCAAGGGCACCAATAGTGGTTTTCCCGACAGATAATTTCACGGCAGATGTACCTTATCACTCGAAGATAGAAAATATGGTTGATTCAAACCCTCAAGCGAATTACTGAATACGAGCCCTTTCTAGCCCACTGGAATCCCAACGTTGTCCCTCTAGCCTCTGCGTCAGCCTCTCCTGCCCAGCGTAGCCTCTGCGCAACACAGGCTACCCTTGCGTCACTCTTCTGGGCTCAACGTTGCCTCTGTGTCAACCTGAAGGCCAGGGTCAGCCCCTGCGCTGCCTCTGCGTCCCTCCTGCTGGGCCTCTGCGCTGCCTGGTATGGATCTACCTCTATGATTATGTATTCTCAGCCTCGAATCAGTGTAATCCCTCGTCTATCTGCCCCTCACCAGCACTGCAAGCTCACTCAAATATTCTTAGCAAACCGCGCTCCAGAATTTCGACTTAGCTCAAGTGCCACTACCATGTGTGTATTCTCCAACTGACCCCAAGCCTTCCTTTAATACTTTTCTCGTTGAGAAATCAATGGTCGTGATCTAATCTCTAATCAACGGCTAAGATTAGAAAAGACTTGATCCATGTCACTTAGAACATTCTCACCCACATGTGTAAATTAATTCACTTTAATTTTTTAATTTCTCTAAGTTAGACTTAGGGTCCCCATTAAAAAATTTAATTATTTGAATAAATTTTACACCAGGTGGAATTTCTCCAAACAATTTATGAGTCTTGGAGATCTCATATGTCCTAGCACCTCCACAAAGTTTCAGAGCTAGAGCACATCCCATGCTACCCAAAATCTCAAAATAAAGCACCTAAAAGCTACAGAAGAGGCATGAATAAAAGTAATGTTAGAGGAAGTACGAAGATAAATGGAAGTGCACCTTACTGTGCATGTTGTACTTCAAAGGGAGGTTTATTGGAGTGGGTGTATGATTCTGAGGGAGATGTATTGGGGACCTGTTACTGTAGAAGATTTGGCCAGTTTAAATGTGACCTTGAATGTTTATAAAGTAAATCAAGTTCTAAAATCACTGTAGGATCTACATTTAGCCTTGAATTTCTTCAAATGGGCCAAATGACGGGAAGGATTTATTCATGATGAGCATTACTACACAATTATGATAGGTATACTGGAACATGCTAGGAAATTTGAGGTCATCAATCTGCTTCTTGATGAAGTGCGAAGGGATGGGTATGAACCTACTATTGTAACATACAATCATTGGCATAGAAATCGCCATAAAGGAACCAAATTAGAGCATGACAAATAAGATGATGTATGAGATGATGATGAAATTAGGGGGAGAAGACACAAGTATAATACCAACAGGAATCATAAACATTACAACTCAGATAGACACTCGAGAAAAAGATAGTAGGAAAGCAGTCCATTGAGATCAAATGAAGATGAGTTATATGTTAATTGTATGGTTTCTTGTACAAACCCTTGGGTCATCATTATGAATGCAGGCACAGGATTCACTTCTCAAATACATGATTTTTATGTTGTCTTCCTGCACAAGGGTTGGATTATGATGCATGAGCATCGACCCATCCTCCAAAAAACAGCAAGAATGAGTTCTAGAAGGCGCAACTATCAAAAAGGCAGGATAATATCTATTTTATAAAAGATTAAAATCTTGAAAAATCACATTTGTGAGAAATCTTAGGAATTCATTGATAGCTTTGTGGAGAAGATCATGTTGAAAGCTTTGTGGAGAGAATCATGTTGAGAGCTTTATGGAGGATCTTGAAATAATCCATGATATTGCAATTTTCCAATATAAATTGTAAACTTGTGTGTGTATGATGGGTGGCCATTAGAACGAATATCTGGCCAACCAAGGTGCCATGTAATAGTATAGTGATAAAATTAATTTTGATGCTTGGTTTATGTAATTTTATTTGTGTGCCTGGTGATTTGATGCGTTGAATTTGTTTGATGAATTAATGCTGCATGTAATCACTATGTGAGCCAAGCATGAGGAATTGATGTTGCATGCATACACGAGACAGAGTACGCAACAGAAGAGCATAGTGGGACCATAACCCACAAGTCCAGGGTCAAGACCATGGAAAACTTGAAAATGATATACCCCCAGTTTCGTTTTCATCAAATGGTATCAGAGCGCAGAAGATTCCTACGTGTAGTCTCGAGGATAAGCAGCGGAAGAAGGTACAAGTGATTGAAGATCTGGTAAGAGATTTGTTTTCTTTGTGCAGGTGACAGCAGAGGAAGGTGAGAAGATTTGCAACAACCTAGAGCAAGGAGTGCTCGAAGGGTTCCAGAGAAGAGAACCAGGAAGATGCCAAAAGCCCAAACTCAAGAGAAAGTTTGGTGAGGTATCGTGTAGCAAGGTGGAGACTTGTTACTGCAGAGGCATGTTGCAGCTCACGAGTTGAAGTTGTTACAAGAAGAACAGAAAGCATATGACCAATAGGTCATAAATTTTTGTACCTTGGGAGTTTGATGCAGGAGCATTGACCCATCCTCCAAAAAATCAACAGAAAAGAGTTCTAGAAGGCGCAACTGTCAAAAAGGCAAGATAATATCTATTTTATAAAGGATTAAAAGCTTGAAAATCACATCTGTGAGAAATATTAAGAATTCATTGATAGATTTGTGGAGAAGATCATGAGGAGAGCTTTGTGGAGAGGATCATGTTGAGAGCTTTGTGGAGAAGATCATGGATCTTGAACTAATCCATGATATTGTAATTTTCTAATATAAATTGTAAACCTATGTGTGTATGATGGTCGGCCATTAGAACAAATATTTGGTCAGATGAGGCACCATGTAATAGTATAGTGATTAAATTAAGTTTGATGCCTTGTTTATGTAATTTTATTTGTGTGCATGGTGATTTGATGTGTTGAATTTGTTTGATGAATTGACGTTGCATGTAATGACTGTGTGTGAGCCAAGCATGATGAATTGATGATGCATGCATAGATGGGACAGAGTGCGCAGCAAAAGAGCGTAGTGGGACCATAACCCACAGGTCCAGGATCAAGTGTTAAAAATATGACAACAATTGTAAATAAGTAATTCTGGGCAATTTACTTATTACCTATTTATGTAGTTGGAATAACGAAATGTAGTTTGAATAACGAAATGTAGTTGGAATAACGAAATAAGTCCAGGTTAAATAAGATGGCCCGAGAGGCTTGTAAAGTAAGGAGAATCATTTGATTAATAAGAGTTTCCAAGTGTTTATCCTTCAGTTTGTAATTCAGTTATTTTTCCTATTTCTTTCTCGTTTAATGTTTTTCCCCACAACAAGTGGTATTAAAGCCAGGAAGATATTGATTCAGTTTTCAAAGGAAGAATCGACTGCTGTTTTGAGAGGTTACGTTGGAGAGAAAATTGTTTGACTGCCCAGAATCTGAGAAAGACTAAAGGTTCAAAAAATCATACAAGGAGGAGTCTGCACGTATTGAAGAGTTTGCGAGTTTGCGTCACGTATTGAAGAGTTTGCGCTGAAGCATTGACATTACAGGCGGAGAATAAAGGACCGAGTAACGACTGCCGCTCATTGAAAGTTGTAAAACCTGCAACGGAGAACCACTGCCGTCAGAAGAGGCTGGAGAAGTCGGTTGCTGAGCAAGACGCAGAGGGTTTGACCCAAACTTGTTCTGCCCAAATCATGGAGTGAGAAGCTAAGGAGGACACAGTGAGTCGAGTCCGCACGTTGGAGAAGCAGTGCAACTGCCGCATAAAAGCCGTGTCGTATGCCTGTTGTATTGGAGAAAGGGAAGAGTCGTAAAAGCCGTGAGCGCCGAGGAGAAGCCCTCACAGCCGCCGAGGACAGCCACAGAAAGAAAGATGCCAGCCTTGTCTGAAAGAAAGAACGTTGTTGAGGGCCGTGAAGTTTATGGCTGCAAACCCTGTATAAAGAAAAGAATCTGTGTAGCTACCGCCGGAGAAGAAGAACCGTTGCTGTCAGAAAGAAGCACGAGTGACTGCTCGCTCTGTTGAGGCCGCTTTGTTGAGGAGAAAGGCCGTCGAGTGACACGGTGGCACGCTGGAGAGCCGTCGAGGTTGTAGAAGGAGGAGTCTGCTACATTGAACTCGAGGAAGACGCAGAGGATTTGCTCAAGTGCGGGGAGCCCGACTGCTGGAAGAAAACTAGTAATATTTTCATTTTATCTAAGATTTGAAATGAAGTAGGGTTTCTGAGCAGAAATTGAAATTGAAGGATTTTATTTTCTTTGGGCTCAGTTTTCTGTTCTTAAAATCATAGTAGTAGAAAGGAAAATCTGAAAACGAAATTGAAATTGAAGGATTTTATTTTCTATGGGCTTAGTTTTATGTTCTTAAAATCATAGTAGTAGAAAGGAAATTCTGAAAACAAGAGGGGAAATCTTGAAACCCTAGAAGAAGAGGGGAAATTTTTTTTAATTTGTAGAAGAAGGGAAATCTGAAACCCTAGGAGGGAGAAATGGCAAAAATGACAAATGCAAAATTTGAGGTGGAAAAATTCACCGGGAAAAACAGTTTTGCTCTGTGGAAACTGAAGGTTAGGGATTTGTTGTTGCAACAAGGGTTGCATAAAGCATTAGATGGGGTAAATAAAAAACCAGCAAGCATAACAAATTCGGACTGGGAGGACTTGGATGCCTGAGCTCTCAGTACTGTTTGGTTATGTTTGGCAGATGAAGTACTCTTCAATATTGTTGGAGAGAGTACAATTGTAGGGTTGTGGAAGAAATTGGAAACACTCTATATGACAAAATCTTTGACAAACAGAATCTATTTAAAAAGACAATTGTACAGTCTTCGGATGAAGGAGGGTACGAAAATTGCAGATCACTTAAATGTTTTTAATACGCTTATTTGCCAGTTGTCTGATATGGAAGTAAAAATGGAGGAAGAAGACAAGGCAATAACCTTGTTGTGTTCCCTGCCTGAGTCATGGGATCACTTCGTGACCTCAATCAGTTTGAGCACTGCCGATTCATTAAAACTTGAATTTGTCGTGGGTGCTCTCTTATCTGAAGAGGTACGAAGAAAATCTAGCATTGAGACTTCTGCACCTGAAGCCATGGTAGCCAGAGGTCGGTCAAAGGAAAGAGGGGAGAAAATAAGAGGTTCTTCCAGATCGAAGTCAAAGGGCGGCAAGAAGTGTAAAGCCAAGTGTTGGTACTGCAATAAACTCAGACACCTCAAGAAAGATTGTTGGAAACGGAAGGAGTCGGAGAACCATAACAAGGAAGCAAATCAGATTGATTCAGGTATGGTTGATGAGGTTTTAATTGCTGAAGCTCTCCCTGTCTGTAATGTCTCTCAAGATGCTGATAATTGGCTATTAGACTCTGGTGCTTCTCATCATATGAGTCCGCACCGAATTTGGTTTACTTCATATGAAATTGTAGATGGTAGTTCTGTTTTCATGGGAAATAATGCATCTTGTCAGACTGTTGGGATTGGTAATGTAAAAATTAAAATGTATGATGGTACAGTTAAAACATTATCTGATGTTAGGCATGTACCTGATCTAAATAAAAACTTGATTTCCTTGGGAGTTTTGGATTCGAGTGGTTATAAATTTACAAGTCATAATGGAGTGCTAAAAGTCTCAAAAGGAGCCTTGGTTGTGATGAAGCTGAAAAGGTCGGAAATCTGTACAGACTCAAAGGAAGCACTCAAGTTAGTGAAGCAGCGATCGTGTCAGAGAAAGCAGAAGAGGGTTCTCGTCTATGGCATCAGCGGTTGGGTCACATGAGCGAGAAAGGTCTTCAGGTACTGATGAACCGTAAGTTGCTTCCTGATTTGAAATCCTTGAAATTGGATTTTTGTAAATATTGCGTGTTTGGTAAACAATGTAAACAAAGGTTCAAGACTGGAAATCATAATAGTAAGCAGATTTTGGACTACATTCATTCTGATCTGTGGGGACCATCACCTACTGTGTCTTATGGAGGTGCATCATATTTTTTAACATTTATTGATGATTTCTCCTGAAAAGTTTGGGTCTATATGTTGAAAAAGAAAGTTGATGTATTTAATGTGTTTAAACAATTTAAAACAATGGTGGAAAAGAAAACAGGCAAATCAATTAAATTTTTAAGAACTGACAATGGCGGTGAATTTACGTCTTTAGAATTTGAACAATTTTGTAAGGATGAAGGGATTGTTAGACATAAAACTGTTGTTTATACCCCTCAGCAATATGGCATTGCTGAACGGATGAATCAGACTCTTATGGAAAGAGCCAGAAACATGATCAGTAATGCTAACTTGCAAAAGGAGTTGTGGGCAGAAGCAGTATCCACTGCTTGTTATTTAGTCAACAGATCACCTTCAGTTGCAATAAACTCTAAAATTCCTGAAGAAGTTTGGTCGGGTCAGTCTTGTGATTATTCGCATTTGAAGATTTTTGGTTGTGATGCCTATGCTCTTATTCCTAGAAATCAGCGTTCAAAGTTAGATCCAAAATCGAAATTTTGTGCCTTTGTTGGATATGATTATTCAGTGAAGGGATATAGGTTGTGGGATCCTTCTTCACGAAAGATAGTCATTAGTAGAGATGTAACATTTGATGAATCTTCTCTTTTAAAATCAGATGTTGAAAAGCTTGAACAGGAGCAGGTATCGCCAAGTCAGCAGATTCAATTGGAGACTAAACCTTTTTCAGAAAGTCGTAAGGAAGGAGAGACTTCTGATGAAGGTGGAGAAGCAAAGGAAACTAGAGAAATTCCAGAACCAATTCAGCAACCAGTCACTCTATGAAGGTCTACAAGGGAAAGAAAAACACCTAAAAGGTATGAAGATTTTGCTTCATCGTTTGCATTGATTACTGAAGATGGGGCACCTTCTTGTTATCAGGAAGCAGTTGATGATGCAGATAGCAAGATATGGAAAAAGGCTATGGAAGAAGAAATGGACTCCTTAGCCAAAAACAATACCTGGGATCTTGTAGAACTTCCTGAAGGGAGAAGTGTTGTTGGGTGCAAATAGGTCTTCAAGTTGAAAAGGAAAGTTGATGGAAGTATCGAAAGGTATAAGGCAAGACTGGTTACAAAAGGGTATTCTCAGGTTGAAGGTATTGACTTTCATGAGATTTTTTCACCAGTAGTTAAACTTGTTTCTATTCGTACTGTGTTAGCACTAACTGCTTTACTTGACCTTGAGTTAGAACAGTTAGATGTTAAAACATCCTTTCTTCATGGTGATTTGGATGAAGAGATATATATGGATCAGCCAGAAGGTTTTGTACAAGGTCGCAGAAGAAGATTAGTTTGCAAGCTCAAAAAATCATTGTATGGCCTGAGGCAGTCGCCCAGGCAATGGTACAAGAAGTTTGATTCCTTCATGGTGAGCCAGAATTTTATCAGAAGTGAGTATGATCATTGTGTATACTTCAAAAGTTTCAATGGCATATTCATTATCCTGGTGTTGTATGTTGATGATATGCTTATTGCAAGCAAAAGCATGGAAGAAATCAACAGGTTAAAGGCTCAGCTCTCTAGGACATTTGAAATGAAGGATCTTGGAGCGGCAAAACATATCTTGGGCATGGAGATACACAGAGACAGGAAGAATGGTAAGCTTTGGTTATCACAACAGAAGTATGTGGAGAAAGTACTTGAAAAGTTCGGTATGAACAATGTGAAACCTGTTAATGTTCCATTAGCTTCCCATTTTAAGCTTTCTTTGGATTTAAGTCCTAGAACTAATGAAGAAAAGAAGTATATGTCTCGTGTACCATAAGCAAATGTGGTAGGCAACTTAATGTATGCGATGGTATCTACAAGACCTGACATTTCACATGCAGTTGGAGTTGTCAGCAGGTTCATGGCAAATCCAGGGGAAGAACATTGGGGAGCAGTGAAATGGGTGCTTCGGTATTTGATAGGCACAAGTGACCATTGCATCAGCTTTGATGGTCGCGACGGTTCAATCTGCGGATATGTGGATGCTGATTATGCAGGGGATTTGGACAAAAGGAGTTCTACTACAGGTTATGTTTTTACTCTTGCAGGGGGAGTAATCAGCTGGATGTCAAAGCTTCAAGAGACAGTTGCTTTGTCCACAACTGAAGCAGAGTATATAGCTGCTTCAGATGCCTGTAAAGAGGCAATCTGGTTAAAAGGTCTGCTTGATGAGATTGGAAGGACGCAGGAGAAAGTGAATGTGTTTTGTGACAGTCAGAGCGCTATTCATTTGGCTACAAATCCAGCCTATCACAGCAAGACCAAGCACATCGATGTAAGGTATCATTTTGTGAGACATGTAATCAAAGGCGGCAAAGTAGTTCTCAAGAAGGTCCGCACACAGGAAAATCATGCAGATATATTCACGAAGCCAGTTTCAGTAGAGAAGCTGAGATGGTGTCTCGCTTCTCTCGGCTTGGAGAAAAGATGATGAATGGACATGGGCAAGGGATTAGG